>CANNZV010001733.1:211495-234763 GCA_947561585.1 Caprella mutica
AGCAGATACAATAAACTACATTATATGATGAGAAATAAAGAGATGGATTGCATCATAAATTACTATTAGAAATAAAGTAAAATAAAAGAGTAATATAAAATTTTAAAAATGAAAGAAATGGAAAATTAATTTATTATTTAGATTAGTTATTAATTGAGCATACCTATTTAATCATAGTTTTTATTTTAATCAAAAAATAAAAGTAACACAGAAAAATGGAACAGTCCCCATAACTATTATTAAATTGCCCTTTTCCTATGGGATTGATAGTAAATTATCACCTATTTTCTAAGTAGATGAGGCTTGTTAATAAACTTATCCCATAGGGCAAAATAAGTCTCCGGGTTCTTTAACAATTATTTGTATTTCTTAACTTGAAGAGACTTGGAGGTAATTGATTGAATTCTATTAAACTGACAAATGACTAAACGGTAAAAGTTTTTAGGAAGTAAATTAAACACAAGGAAGTTTTAAATGGGTGTACTTATATTAAAGTTCGAATAGTACAGAGTTCTAAGACTTACGCACAAGTCTTTAAATAACACAACACAAGTTTTAAATAAACTAGCGGTTGAGTAAACTTAAGGGTTTTAAATAAACAAGGGTCTGAGTTGCCAACTCACGACACCCGTGGATGGACAAGTCCGACCAGACTTGGTCCGACCAACCAGTTTTCAAGAGACCATCGCGAACTATGAACACTTTAGTTAGGTGCCAATGGTATTTAAAGGATGAACTGGAGAGTCCAACCTTCCAGTGAGTGAATAAACTTCTGTTAAGGTACTGATAGTACTTTTCAAAGATGTTTTTCTACTCACTGCAGATAGAAATAACACACAATGCATTATTCAAATTTAACACGCTAGTGGTAATGGCTTTCTATACGATTAACATATAGATCGATCAGATTTACTAATAGTTCATTTTAGTGAAACCTGATTTACTAATAAACATCCAAATTTAAGCATACTATTTCAGAGTCCTGTTTAACCTATACATGATCAGAAATGTTACAAGTTCCTAACTATTAATTAAGTATTTCAATTAGAATAATTGAAGTACTTACTTAATTCTTTTTAAATTAATTAAGTATTAATTTCAATTCTATCTATAGAAAAAGAACTCAATATTCTAAGTTGTATAACTGATTTACAAAGTTCATGAAGTTATATAACTTAGTACAAATTATAAAGTTATATTCTGAGTTACAAGTTATAGCTCTGGGTTACAAGTTATAAAGTTATGTTCTGAAGTTACAAGTTATATTAGCGGCTTACATCAAAGCTATTCGTTTATAATTATATTCGAGCTCCTAGCGAGAATAACATGACCATAAATTTAAATAGCATTTCCTTCTAATGAACAGTGTACCAGATTAAAAAGATTATGTCTGATTAAATGATTATCAAATTATAGAAATTGAAAGATTAAGTAAAGATACAAGTTCAGCGTATTAACAATCTTTCTATTGTTAATATCACTCCCCCCTTCATGTTTCAACCGACTTGTCGGTTGAATTTCAATTTCTAAACCCTTATTATCGAAATCCAATCGAAAAAATATCCTAACAAATTTCGAACAACACTCGGAAAACATCCTATGAAATTTCTTAAAATTTCTAAGTCCGAAACATAAGTATATCTATTAAAACAAATGAAATTCAATCACTCGATTCATGTATTATGAATTTCAGATTAAAATTTGATCTGCTAAATAGATCAGTCTTTTCATCATAAAATTGTGTGTACAAAAGTATGATGACAAGACAATTCCTATCATATATGTAATCATGAATTCTACCTCTGGTCACGATATTAAATCAAAATAGAGTGAAAATTTATAAGTTATTGTACTCATATTCAGAAACATACATCAAAAATATATTTTCATTTTATGGGATTTATTTAACTAATAAAGATATTCAAATATCTAACCTTGTTTATAATTATTCAAAATCGAACCTTTTATCCCATTTCATTCAGTTCTAAAATTCAAAACATGAAATATCAAATCTCAAATTCAAGTTGAACAATCATAAAACTTCAATCTATAACTGCTAAATTTATATTTTAATTTTTTAAATAAAAGTAACCATTACCTTTCTAAAAATTAAATATGTATGTTCTCATTTCTTAAACACTTAAATGGAAATAGTATCCAGGTGAATGTCTAGTCATTGAAAACACCCTTAAAGTTTTTCTTCAAAATATAAAGTTCGTTTAATACTTTACTGCAATATAGTCCAACTATAAACATCTTACTTTCATTCAAGAACCAAAATTATAATGCTTACGAATAAGATTATCAATAAAATCTAAGCATACGATTATAATATATCTACTATTATTATATCTTCTACTTCAAGCATCGTAATTTGAAACGTCGGAAATAAAGTTAAGTAATTTTCAAATGAAATTAATTTCAAAATCAATAGAGATTAATTACTTTTCATATTTCCAATGAATATAATCTATAATCAATAGAACTTAGTTAACTTTTACATCTCAAATGAATATAATCTATAATCAATAGAACTTAGTTAACTTTTACATCTCAAATGAATATAATCTATAATCAATAGAACTTAGTTAACTTTTATATCTCAAATGAATATAAGCTATAGTCAATAGAACTTAATTAACTTTTATATCTCAAATGAATATAATCTTACATCAAAATCGAAACTTCATTATAGTTTATTCTAATTCCAAAATATTCATTTCAAAATATATGAGTATAACTAAATTCGTTATTACTTATCTTAAACTTCTCTTTTCTTAAACTATGGTTATATATGTTATGTAATATCATATGAGCTATATTATTGGTTAGTATTCATCTATACTATTGTTAGCTTTACATAACTTATTTTTATTCGTAGTGAATAAACATATTCAGATTTCGTTTAAAATTTTCAATGAAATTAAAAGTTACTTTAAATCAAATGTTCAACTTCGAAATCTGTAAACTATCAAATGAAATCTTAAGTAATCCTTTAAAGAATTAATTTTCAAATAAACATCAATGATTAAATGCTCATAACCTGAATGTTTCAATAAGCAATTAATATTTAATCTTTCTTCAAAGTAAATTCAAAGTATAGAAATCTAAGTTAATTGGACTAAAGTAATAATCCAAAATTTAGAATAATAAGATCAAGGTGAAATGATCTAAATGTGTCGGTACCATCAGAGAAGACTTCTCAAAGTAGGTACATGAGAGTTGAAGCCCCCATGTTCATTCTCCTCCTTCAGAATGAATGGTTCCCTCAGGTTATCGGGCATTGGTTTGTGACGTCACCAAGTATGACTGCGCAGTCGTCACCAAGTATGATTGTGAAGTCATCATCAAGTATGACTGTGAAGTCATCACCAAGTGTGCTCCACTGCTCAGCCTTCTCGTCACTAGGCGTAGCTCGGCTTATCCTTTTCGGATCAACAAGTTACTGGTGTTGGATTGTTCCAACATCTGGTTTGTTACTGCTCTGCTCCAGTTTCTCGAGAGATGTTTTTCAAGTTTTGCGAATAAAAATAAATCAGCATTAATTTAATTATAATTAGGATTATATTTTTTACCTAACTATTACTTTTTAGACTTACAGTTGAAGGATAATATTACTATTTTACTATTGCTAAAACATGATTGTTTTAATTATTTCCAAAATTTTGTACAATGATTCTACAAAATTCTTTAATATTATAGTATTTTTATAATCCTTCAAGTAATATTATAGTTTGATATTATATATCTCACATAACATTTATTTCAAAATATACCTCATTCAGTTTACAATACATATTCCTATTATTATAAAACTGTAAAGAAGGGGTTAGTTTATATATATAACATATTTTTCACTTAAAACTAGGTTCATGAAAATCTTGGACACAATCAAAACTGTTATGTTTCTTTTTATTGTTACGTTACTTTATAAGATTTTCACTTATAGTGATAAATTCATAGTAAAATCAAGTAATTCACCTTCAACCGATGTCTTGCCCATAACGTCAGATCGTCAGATGGATGGGGTTCATTGCTTTTGGTTAGCCTCCTTTACGTGTGTTTCTGCAATTACAGGTGAACTTTACTAGCTTATACAAGAAACTTACATCTTACATAGATTATTTATCTACTATTACATTACATTTCATCAATAATTATAAGTGTTAGTCAACATAATTTTCTTAATTACTCTTAACTTACAAACACACAGTTATTTATATATATTTTATGTTTCACTAAACATCAATGCATTATATATATATAATTTACATTTCTTTAAACATCAGTGTATAGTGTAGTTACCCTGAAGAGTTAATGTTATTGATCTAACCATTGAAAGAAATTAATTGAACACAAACTATGTTGTTTTTTTAGCTTTTCATTATATTTCGTTATGTTCCTATTATAATCATAAATTCTCGTACAGAATTAAATCTCATTATTTTTTTTTCACTTGCTTTAACTCAAGTTTAATGTATTCATTTACTTTTTCAAGTAATAATTTAAATATCATCAAGATTCTTGTTATCATTAAACTCAGTACTTAAAAATATTTTCGTAATTCCCATTTATCACTAAAGAGCCTTTTACTCTTAATTCAGTATCATTAAACTTTTCAACAGTTTTCTTTATATTGAATCCATACATTATTTATTAAATTATTTAACTGTCCCTTTTAAACTCAAGCTTTTTAATTACATTTAAGCTGCTATACTAAGTTTAATTAATAAATTCATTTATTTTTAAGAAATAAATCCGTTCTATTCAATCACTTTTATTATTTACGATTTCATTTTAACCCTTTTTATACTCATGTAAAATCAACTACATTCATTCTTTTATAAATCTGGAAATATTACGGTTCCCCCTTGAAATTTTTCTTTAGAAGAAGATTTTCTTCTCAGGGTATTTTCTGTACTCTGGTTGACCTTTGAATCTGCAATTACTGTTTTCTCTTAGTAATATTTACCCTTACAGTTTAGAATGAATATTCTTTATGTATTAGGAATATCCCCTTTTTTCAAATATCAAAATATAATTAATTATACATCTTGACTCATATCTTTCTAATATATTTATCTCACAATTCCATGTATAATCACACTTAATTACACTTCAATCCATTATTGTAATCTTTTTGGGGTCTGATTTTATTCTTCATTCTGAGAGGAATAAATAGAATGTTCCCCTGAGATTATTCTGAAATTCTTAGAGTCTATTTTATTCTTCGTTCTGAGAGGAATAAATAGAATGTTCGCCTAACTTATGTTTGGAAATTCTTTAGGGTCTATTTTATTCTTCATTCTGAGAGGAATAAATAAAGAATGTTCGCCTAACTTATGTTTGGAAATTCTTTAGGGTCTACTTTATTCTTCATTCTGAGAGGAATAAATAGAATGTTCCCCTTAAGATTGATTCAAACATTTCCTTCATAACAGAATGGTTATATATTTATATATTATCATATATAAAAGTTTTAACGAACTATATTTTTCAGCAATTATTTTATATATCATTGTACATAAACATTAGAATTTGAGTACATGTATATTATATTGCATGTTTTCATTGTTCATTATACATTCAATAATATTCGACTATTTATTTAGAATTCATTTCTAAATTTATATATCAAGAATTCAGTATCTTTATTTTAATTAACAAGTACAAACATTTTTATTTATCATCTTGAAAATCAAAAAATTCAACATAAAATATTACACTTCTATTATAAATAAAAGAATTCAAATTAAATGTGAAATAATATTAATTAAAATATTTGCTTCGTATCTTGTTATCATTCAAATCATTCGTTAAACTCTCCATTTGTTATGGTGTTCCAAATATTAGTTCCTGCTACATCTTGAATTGTATTACAATATAGTTCATAGAGAATAGTAGATTGATTTACTGCATGTCATTTAATTATAAATAACTATTAATTCTTATTCATACATTGTTCTTACAGGTTCTAATTCCCACACAAGTAATAATTTATATTACTTCAGTTCCTCAAATTTATCATATTATATTATGATATTACACTTATTTCATGACATTAATTCCATGATTTTATTTCGACGAAGAACCTGTAACTCATTTATTTATCAAACATTACAGTTATCATTAAAAGAAATCATCAAGAGCTCTCTTTCAAACTCATTTATTTATCAAATAATTAATTAAATAATTAATTATTAGTTCTCAGTAACCTACTGGAATAATCACATTAATTCCTGGATGTTTTATTTTCCATATAATACTCATTATTTTATTCATATTATATCCTTGCTATCGTCAACTATAGTGTTACTGACTGTACTACCTGAATGTGTGACTAATATTAATAGCTCTGTTGACAATAACTTCCCACTGGAGAATTTACATCGCTTCCTTCAAGATTACGTTTAGTCTTGACTTTTTACTAGTCAACTATTATAAAATCAAGTTGCGTTATATTTTTACGTTAAGTTATTTTAATATATATATAACGTTTGCTATATTTTATACTTTATTAATAGAAAAATAGTCTGACGATAATTGTTTTATCTCTTATACATTTATGTTCGATTGCTTGCATTTAATTCACTATTCAAATCAAGTCTTACAATTTAATTATAAAATTCAGCAAATCTTTGCTCTTATAGTATTTTCTTTCTCAGAATTATCGTCTGACAAATACAATTGTCTGAATTCACATCGTTTTTTATACGATTATTTCGTTCATATGAACTAATCACCTATGTGATTATTTTAAGTTATTATTCGTCACTGGAATAATTACAACAACTTCTTATTTAACAGTTAATTATTTATACTCAATATATACTCAATATACGTAAACTGCGTTGAATCTTTCTTATATCGTTGTTTCTTTCATTATTGAGTTGCTGGAGATTTTACGTTAAAGCATATAATTATTTAATTACGTTAAACAATAACCTTCAATCAAATCAATTATTTCTTACTTTTAATTATTACAGGAATATAGTTTGAAACTAGATCACATATTGATTATTTAGTATCAAACCTACTTTTCCCCTCTATGTTACCACATATTACCCGATATTACATTAACTATGGTTAAGCAGTATTAACCTCTAGGTAACTTTAAATCTCTTCAAAAATATTTAATATACAATATTAATATCAAAATAGTCATTTAAATATTCAAGATATATATATATATATCTATATCATTCCTTGTCAATCTTTAAATCTGTTTCACTCTTTTTATACTGAGTCATACATCTGAGTTTAATATATTCGTTATATCTTAATCTGACTCGATTATCTTTAATCACTGAAACGATTGACAGGTTCTTTTTTCAAACACTGCGATTATTACTATTTGAATAGGAATACATCATAATTATCAATTGACTTCATCCCTGAAAATTAGGTATGATTTTGTCATATATGTACAATACGTGCATATCATAGGTATTTCCGGTTTACCTGAAACCTTGTTTATTTTTATAAATATAAATTGACATTATAATTATCTACTGACTTCATCCCTGAAAATTAGGTATGATTTCGTCATATATGTACAATACATGCACATCTTAGGTATTTGCGGTTTTACCTGAAACCCTTTTTATATTTTATAATATCACAACTCAATGTTGTATCTTAGGTATTTGCGGTTTTACCTGAAACCCTTTTTATATTTTATAATATCACAACTCAATGTTGTATCTTAGGTATTTGCGGTTTTACCTGAAACCCTTTTTATATTTTATAATATCACAACTCAATGTTGTATCTTAGGTATTTGCGGTTTTACCTGAAACCTCGTCTATATTTTATAATATGACAACTCATTTGACTTTCACTGACTTAAAGGATGTTTTGACCCTATAGTCAGATATTCACATTCGTGACTGTACTTTCGGTATATTTCTATATGATATAACCGTTTTTATGATATCAACTTCTCTCGATATCACTTTCTCTTGATATTACCTACTAAATAAAACAGCGTAATTTATAATTTCCAAAGATTTTTATCGACGTTTTTGCTTTTTAAGCCACAAACAATAAATATCATTTCATTAAAATATGCAAAATTAATGAAATACGAGAATGGGTTAATTACTTCCATTCCAGTACTAAAAATATGGAAAATTACCTCGTTAATATAAAATAGGTATATCGTTACTTTACCAAATTCACCTTTGGTTATTTACATGACAAATCCACAGGTTATAAGACCCATTTAATTTATCATCAACTTGGAATATTTTTATTCTCCTTATCTGTGAATATACAGTTACATATTCCATCTGTATCTCTATTTATGAGTATGCAGGTTACTACTAATATATTTGCAACTATATTAGCTCATTTAAACATTGTTCTAATGTTTTTTTTTTTTACTTAATTCTTTAAAAATTCATACTTTCAAAATAGTATTTTAAGTTCGTTCTCATCATTTGAACTTTCTCTCTAAGCTTCTTCGAAATTCTTATATACGATTTTCTGAATTCCTTTATAATTATTTATTATAATTATACTTCGCCTTTTATAGGACAACAACAGTTATTTTGTTATATAACGTGCTTTCCACGAGTATTTGCAATCTTCGCGAATTTACACAACTTTCACTTTCTGAAACATACGTTCCATTAGTTTTCAATGATTTTACTTATAGAATAATTATGCAAAATAATTTAGATTTAAATGTCGTTCTCAGTCAGATGATTATAAAAGTACTGAAATACATGGTATTTTTAGCCTATTAAAATGTAAATAGTTTTCACTATCCCGACACATCTAAAATATTCTGTGCAATTAATATATTCCCAGATTCAATTATATCTGTTAAAAGTTTATAACCTTTAAATGATACGCATTGACTAAAATTGTCATATCATCTTACTTTACTACTAACTGCGCTATTTGAGGCTACTGGTCTTTGACACTACTTTTTACTCCCCTATTTGAGACTATGATATAAATCTATCATTCCCCCAGGAATGTAGTGTCATAACTACACTTTATATTACTTGGAACCTTTGCGGCAGGTTGTAACTATTTGTGTCGTATTTTGGTAAAGCCATTCTTTATTACATACTACCTTATCTAACAAAACCTTTCAATATACACTGTAAAGATTAATAATTAGTAAAGATTAATAAAGACAATATAAAATTCGCAATACAAAAATATAAGTAGACATTATTATATTCCAGACACAAAATTCATTACAATATATTAACTTTAGGTTAAATAGAAATAGCATCACCTAATTTGCCTCTCGTTGTTTAGCTGCCTGTTTACCAGATGGTAGTGTAGATTATAAATCTCATGTAGGGTTGCCTCATAGCTTTCCTTTTTTCTGGAGTCATTCGATTTCTTCTGTTCTCCCGTTTAGATTGTAGATTTCATGAAGTATTGCCTCGTAGCTCTCCTTTTTTCTACTTGCGCTGTTTCTTGTCCTCTTCTTACTGCCTTTCCTTCGTAATCCCTTGGGTGATTACCGCCAGATAAAGTGAGTTTCTGTCGCGATGTGTTTTTGTCGCTGTTAGTACTTTGACGCTATTGCCTAGCCACCTTCACTTAATTTGGCGTATCCATGCTCAGCTCGAAGTTTGTGTTGCAGCTTGGATGATTGAGTTATTTATACGCACCGCTCGTTTTATACTCAGCTCGAATTTTCTCACCGGTCTTTAGAATATTAATGGTATTCTGGAACAGTTTTTTACAGTTAACTGCTGTTAACTTGAAAAGTATCCTTTCACATGTCATGTGAATCTTTTCTGTTGCTTTTCCTTCCTTTCTTATGAAGTGCTGCAGGACTTCCGTATGTGAGTTGAAAGGGTGTGTTCTCCCATATGTGATGGAAGAGTGTGTTCTCTTATCGGCATTGTAGAGTTGCTCCCGTAATGTCCTTTTATCGGAAGGAGTGTGATTGGCTAGTTCACTCGCATTACATTCAATGCTTACCTAGTGATTAACACTGTATAACACTAGGGTTTCATAGTTCTGGTTTTGTACCCTCTTTATCACTGACACTGTCTTTCCAACTTTCCTTTTACTTCTCTAAAATCTTTAAACCATTTATATTAAGTCAGTTCTTTTCGTTAATAGATTCTAACCTCTTTTTCCTTCCTCTTTTCTTCAAGACCGTTTGAAGATGCCAATATTAAATTGCCCTTTTCCTATGGGATTGATAGTAAATTATCACCTATTTTCTAAGTAGATGAGGCTTGTTAATAAACTTATCCCATAGGGCAAAATAAGTCTCCGGGTTCTTTAACAATTATTTGTATTTCTTAACTTGAAGAGACTTGGAGGTAATTGATTGAATTCTATTAAACTGACAAATGACTAAACGGTAAAAGTTTTTAGGAAGTAAATTAAACACAAGGAAGTTTTAAATGGGTGTACTTATATTAAAGTTCGAATAGTACAGAGTTCTAAGACTTACGCACAAGTCTTTAAATAACACAACACAAGTTTTAAATAAACTAGCGGTTGAGTAAACTTAAGGGTTTTAAATAAACAAGGGTCTGAGTTGCCAACTCACGACACCCGTGGATGGACAAGTCCGACCAGACTTGGTCCGACCAACCAGTTTTCAAGAGACCATCGCGAACTATGAACACTTTAGTTAGGTGCCAATGGTATTTAAAGGATGAACTGGAGAGTCCAACCTTCCAGTGAGTGAATAAACTTCTGTTAAGGTACTGATAGTACTTTTCAAAGATGTTTTTCTACTCACTGCAGATAGAAATAACACACAATGCATTATTCAAATTTAACACGCTAGTGGTAATGGCTTTCTATACGATTAACATATAGATCGATCAGATTTACTAATAGTTCATTTTAGTGAAACCTGATTTACTAATAAACATCCAAATTTAAGCATACTATTTCAGAGTCCTGTTTAACCTATACATGATCAGAAATGTTACAAGTTCCTAACTATTAATTAAGTATTTCAATTAGAATAATTGAAGTACTTACTTAATTCTTTTTAAATTAATTAAGTATTAATTTCAATTCTATCTATAGAAAAAGAACTCAATATTCTAAGTTGTATAACTGATTTACAAAGTTCATGAAGTTATATAACTTAGTACAAATTATAAAGTTATATTCTGAGTTACAAGTTATAGCTCTGGGTTACAAGTTATAAAGTTATGTTCTGAAGTTACAAGTTATATTAGCGGCTTACATCAAAGCTATTCGTTTATAATTATATTCGAGCTCCTAGCGAGAATAACATGACCATAAATTTAAATAGCATTTCCTTCTAATGAACAGTGTACCAGATTAAAAAGATTATGTCTGATTAAATGATTATCAAATTATAGAAATTGAAAGATTAAGTAAAGATACAAGTTCAGCGTATTAACAATCTTTCTATTGTTAATAACTATCAAGGCTCAAGCGAGTACTATAAACCTATCTAGGTAACATATTGTCTTTGACACTAAGAACACTAAGATTGGCTAGAAGTTGAATCAGAGTGCTGACATCAGTGCAAACATGCTCTGTATTTAATAACATGGAGTTGAGCGTCTATCTTATATTGTCTTTAACGTCACTGCTACAGATGCACACACACCTTTCTACACATCACGTACATATAAATCATTTTATATATCTATAAAAACTACTTACTGAAGTTATCCTTATCCTCAAATCATTTGATATAGCTAATAGCAAGTAATTTAAACTATATAAAGTTACTTGTGCGACACTACAGTTTCCTCTCGCCGTATTTTCGTCTAAACAGATTGCTTGCCGTATACAGAAGCGGGGACTTCTCAATAGTCCAACAGTACCATATTTCTGTTATTTTTATTTTTTGATTGAAATAAAAAATATGATTAAATAGGTATACTCAATTTATAACTAATCTAAATAATGAAGTAATTTTTCATTTCTTTCATTTTTAAAATTTTATATTACTCTTTTATTTTACTTTATTTCTAATAGTAATTTATGATGCAATCCATCACTTTATTCCACCATTTAATGTAATTTGTTGTACTGCACACTTCATGATTGTTTAATGACCTGGCAGGGGGGTTATACATATATTTTTTGTTGAATCAGTAATAAATTACAAAAGTGTCGGACTACTGGGCCTTCGGACTAATGAATATGTAACCTACAGAAGCATTCATGCGTCATTTGTACATATACAATGTTGCTGATACATAATGTTTCACGACTAAAACTCAAAAAGTTTAAAGGTCCTTTAATTATGTCAATCACAGATCATTTGATATAGGAAAATGTTTCACTGTTACGTGAGGCTGGTGGCCAAATAATTTTTAAATTCAGAGCGTATCAGCCAATCAGAGAGGGGGGGGGGGGGGTACCGTGACGTCACATTTTATATGAGAACAAATAAATGAATATATGTATAATTATTTAACTGTCAGAGCTACATTTTCTATTACTATAATAAGGGAGGAATGGGGTACGATCAAGAGCCCCCCCGGACATAAGCCAACCCGGTCACGAGCCACCCCCCCCCCCCTCCCTGTTTTTTCAGTCCTTATTTACCTAGTTAAACAAATGAAGGACTACTTAGATAGAAATAACTGAGAGTTGCTAATGTAGTTTGTTGTATCCGCTAGTTCGTTGTACTGCACACTTCATGCCCGATATGTCTAATCAGCAATGAACTACAAAAGTGTCAATAAGGATTAAATAATATAGGTAAATAAGGATTTAAAAACAGGGGGGCTCGTGACCGGGGGGGGCTCATGACCGAAGGGGCTCTTGACCGGGGGGGGCTTATGACCTACACCCGAGAGGAATATGGCAGATATGTAAATTTCAATTTACAAAGTAAAAGTTTAATTAGTCTTTATAAATAAAATCAAATACAAGAGTGGAAGGAGCAGAGGACAGTGGCTCCATGAACAAGGTCACCTACCACCAGATGGGTGACAATATTCATGGATGGAAAAAAGCTAACTCTGTGAGTGTAATCATATATTAATTTAGTAGGGGTTTAACGTCTGCTTCGGAACCAAAGGCCATATCGCTGACGTCAAAAGGAAATTAAATACAAGGGACTAGAAAAAGCAGTCAGAAAGGAAAGTGGCTCCATGAACAAAGTCACTTACCACCGTCGGTGACATTGCTCATGGATGCAGAAAAGCTACTCCGTGAATGCTGTCACTTACCAAGGAATGTGACGAAACGGGACACAAGCACCGGAGGCTGCACTCACGGATGGAAGAGGTGATAGTAAATGAAGCCTACGAGCCTACCTAACACAAAAATCTAAGACCTCGTAGTTGAAGAGAATAACCCTAGCGCTATCGTCTGAAACTGCAAGTTACGTTTAAAAAATGATAAACATGGTAAAAATGAAAAAGACAATCCATGATCCAAATTACAACAGTTCGGGGCCCAATGGACGCCACCCCCTTCTCTTCCATTCACCGCAGACAGCTTCAGGATAGAGCCCCTTGGGGCTGTAGTCATATAGGGGAGGATGGTCATCAATGGGACAAAAAACACAGAAAGATTAATATTTCATTTACTATGGGCAAAGTATGAAAAATAAAAAATCCATGTGTAATATAAATATTCCTTTATAAAATGACTACTAGAAACTAACTCGAATGCTATCACATATTCTGTTGACTAGAAAAAAATTAAATTAAACAAAAAAATTGTCCCATTGCATAACAGCACTGGTGAACAATGGGACGGACATACCCTGGTGAACGATGGGACAGTTTAAACTTGTATATTGTTGAGATTATGGTCAAATTTCAAGTTCGAATTATCTCTTCATGTTGTCCCACACTCAGTTGGTTCATATAATATCAGTTTAATGTCCTCTAGCATCACCGATGCCTTGTCAAGAACATTTGTAAAATTAAGCTCATTGCACTCGAAACTTCGCTAACATCAATATTTCGTATTTATTCTTTTTCATGCTTTTGGCTAACAGAATACATTTTGGAAATCGAATCAAGTTCTACAAGTTCATAAACCTTCATTTCCAACGTTTTCGGTAGAGATTTAAGTTCTTCAGACGAATCAGTTAAATCAAGAGTTCTATACCAGACCAAGAACAATAGTTCACAGGCCATCTACCGCGGATACTTTATGAAGTGATTTCGAAGGCCTTATCCTTAGTGAAACCAACAAAAAGCTCTTCTTTCTCTGGTGTATCCGTTTCAATCATGCTGCGTCTTTTTCTTTTATTATTGAAATTTGTTTTCTATGCAGTGCTTTGTGATGACCTCAGATTGCTAAAGCCCTTGAACATGGTCGAAAGTCCCGCTTCAGCTGGAAGCTCTGTTTCTACAAGAAGCTCTGAAGCTGCAGTTCACGTTATTGTATCAAAAATGGATATTTATTGATTCATATGGAGTAACTAGACAGTTTGGTTGACAATAGAGCACTGTTCCATTGTTAACCAAATTTTCTTTCCCAATGATCACCATGACGCCATTTCGAAAACATATGGGTATAGCAGCTCAACTACAAAAGTGTAGAGGCAACCCTTTCATATGATCATATTTTACATATTACTTAATATCATGTAAAAATGCCGTAAGCATTATATGTTAAATTAACCGATTTATAACAATTGAAACAAAGTACGAAAAATTTAGTTTTCCCACCTCTAAAACACGTTTTCGCTTTTACACAGGGCTGACTGCACCCCAACCGCTGAATGCAATGCGAGTGAATGTACTGAAGTATGCCTAATTTACCACTAAGATTTTGTTAAAAATTACCCTCTAATATAAAAGTTATTCAGCATGTCCCATTATACCCAGTGTCCCATTGATGACCATCCTCCCGTACCAACGAATGTGAAGAAAAGACACAAGCACCTGTGACTGCACTAACGGATGCAAGAGGAAAATGAAGAGGTGATAGTAAATGAAGCCTACGAGCCTAATTAACAAAAAATTCAAGACCATGTAGTTGAATTGAAGATTTTAATTTTATTATGGGTTTTAACGTCTGCAAAAGGAAATTAAATACAAGGGATTGGAAGCAGCAGTCAGTCACCTACCACCGTCGGTGACAATGTTCATGGATGCAGAAAAGCTACCCATGGATACAGAAACCTGTGACGAAAAAGGACACAAGCACCGGTGGCTGCACTCACAGATGGAATAGGAAACTGACGAGGTGACATTAAATGAAGCCTATCTAACACAAAATCTAAGACCTTGTAAACGGAGAGCATAACCCTAGCACTATCCTCCAAAACTGCAAGCGTCGTTAAATAAATGATAAACATGGTAAAAAAATTATAATCCAAATTAAAACAGTTCGGGGCCCAAGGAACGCCACCTCCCTTCAGGGTAGAGCCCCTGAGAGGGGGGGGGGTTTGAATTGAAGAGAATAACACTAGAGCTATCCTCTAAAACAGTAGCGTTAGAAAAATGATAATTAACATAAGAATTAAGGAAAAGAAAAACCAAAACTTAAAAAAAAATATTGTAAACAACTTTCAATTATAGCTACTTTCTAAATCTAGTATAATTCCATTCTTAAACTTTGGTTCATTTTTTCGAGTTGTCTTATATGCCGAGCCTTGAGCTCCCTATATTTATTCTTTATTTTCACGCAGTTATGCTATTCTAATATAGATGGCATTCTTTTTTTTGGCAATGACATCTATTTGAGAGCTAGTAAGGTAGTCTCCTTTCTCCAATAGAGGCGTGAATATAGACTTCATTGACATTATCTCCTCATCTAATAAAGTTTTATTTTATGAGGAGCTCTTCAGTGAGATGAAGTCCCTGAGGTCTTGTGTCGTTGGGGGTGGAAGAGACACAGTCGATGAAGGTGAAGTGAGTCTAGCGACTAAAGTCAATGGAGGTGGAAGGGACACGCTTGAACGAGAGTCTGAAGCTGAAAAGAGAGGATTTATAAATTAAATATACAATTTAAAGTTAAACATAATGAACACAATTTCTTAGATTAACATTTGCTATTCCACTGTCGAAAATCCTAGGAGATTAGTGTGCTATTAAGAGTTACGGGACAGTGATGTCCAATTGGGGGGGAAAATAAACTTACATTTTTGATGCGCCATTCAGCCTCCGGTATCACTCTTCTCGGCAGCAACTATTGAAAAAATAAATCATTATTGAGTAAATAGAATATTATTCTGCAACTTTACATATATTTAAAGTAGTTTTATACAAAAATATGATAACATAATATATATTTCACAATAGGATTCCCGCTTTACAAACAACTTGGTGAACTTACCAATATCGATACAGAGGTTTTGTGGAGATTGCCACTGTACACATAATCAATAAATGCAGCAGCATTGAATCCCTCTTTTTTTTTGTTAACGATTATGTAAACTCTTTCGGCTGCGTTCACACTGTGGTTCATATCATATGTTTCGCCTCAGCATCAGATATCGAGGGATCAACCTCCCTAGTCACAGTAGCGGCCGACCTCCTGCAGTCATTGGAAGTAAGGTAGGCAATGCCAGCTCCAGTGGTGTGCTGGCTAAGGGACTGGGCCACCGTAGAGCTTGATCCCAGTGGCGTCCCTTCAAATGTGGTGAATAAAGCAGTGGTACCTTCAACTAAAACCTTCCACCTTACATGGTGATAAAATGTTGGAAGCTAATACTCCAGCTGTTGTGAGAGTACGAGCTTTGCATGTCCACTTGACGCAAGGGTCTTATGGTTATTAACAGTAATAATAAACTGCGTGGAATCCAATTCGCGGTTCCGCTTTTCTTCTTTCAATGTAATCGGTAACAGACATCTCAGCTAAAACCCAGGCCTGTTTGCATTACGATCATTTATAATTTCTGAGTAGAATGAATACCTTAGCAGTCAAAATGGAATCATCCTTGTCGCATTCCCCAATAAGTTTGATTGAATTTCTATATTCTTCTGATGCCCTATACTTCATTATTTTTTCGGCATCAAGAAGTACTTCGCTTTGGAATATTTTTTTTTTGTAGCAGATTCTATACCTATTTGATTTTTATATAACTTCGACCAATTTGGTAAATCAAGCATTATGACTTTTGCAAATTCACTCTGCATTGGAGTGGAAAGTTGTTTTTTCTTGCATCTTTTTAAATATAGGACAGACATATTTTCTTTTAACTGCCACCATATAGCTTCTGGCAGTTTACCATATCCAATCACCAGAGATTTACTTTTGGAAAAAGTGTCTCCCAGAGTGTAGAATCGTGAAGGACGTCATCCAGAGTCTTAACAGACTCGTACATATATAATAATTATTATTTACCTCTATTGTAACTACTTCAATTCCTAAGAATCCACACATTCATTATTGTTAGGACCCTGCTATTTCAGTTCTAAACTTTAGATACTCATAATTCATTTATTAATGCAAAATATTAAACGAGGTCAATAACTTAAAAGATACAGTCAACCCGTTAGCATATTTAATTGTTATCTATATTCGATAGATAAACATTTTTATGTGTTAATTCATATACGACTGAAATCACTATTGTATTATTGTATATTTACACTTGCCTATTAATGTAATAGTGAAAAATAATATAAAATACATTCCATAAACACTTTAAATTAAAATACAAAATAAAGCCATTCGTGGACGAGATGTCCTAGACCCATGCTAACCATGTGACTAGGTAAATAATTTCGTCTTATGCCACATTCCGGACAGAGTTTTAGTCTCAAATTGGTGGAATTTACAGACTTGGTTGTTTGGTTCTTTTTCAAGAATTTCTTTTCTTTCATGAATGGCATCTAGAAAAGAGGAATGCTACAAAAAATACCAGCTGTTAAATAACTAATGAATCTCTGTTAATTAAAGATCAATCTTCAACATAAACTAACCAAATAGGTACAACATAACCTCAGATTCGCGTCTGTAAAAGGAGACTAAATGAATACAACATATAATTTTTTTTGGAATGCATCTTATTAGTCACAATAACACATTATACGGGGTAATTAAAAAAAAAAGGCAACTGGGTTTTTGGATGGTAATAGTTTCCGAACTATATGAGTCATTTCTTAATGCTTTATTGCATCTTGAAGATAATCTTTTTCTAAAATAAATTTTCCCTTGATGAGGTTCGCATTAATGTATCCAATATAATTATTAAATGATCAGTGAAACCTGAAATGGCACCATTCAATTCAATAGATTTTGTTTTAATAAATTCATAATAAAGAATCTATTTTACCATAATCACAGTGCAAATAATAATTGATAATGGTTAATGTCACGTTAGTTACAGATAAATTAATCACCAGGAATAAGAGATTAGGAATAATCACGAAGTATTTTCCGGTTCTGTTTTGAAGTTAAATGGTAATACTGTGCATGATAAGATTCATGGTTTGTATTCATTCGCTTATACACATTAACTAACTTTGTTTACATACTAAATATTCCATATTCCCGAATTTGAATTGAACAACAACCTTTTGCTATCTTTCAACTAGAACACAATAACCAACTTATGGATATTTTGTGCTAATTTCTTCAGTTAACCACGTTAGTTTAGGCATTCGTCTTAGATTTTCTGTTTGTACAATATTGAGTAAGCAAATTATATTGGTTTTGCTATAGATTTATGTACACTTCATTATTTAGTTCTTAAAACAGAGCAATTTGGCCAATAATGTTATTTCATATGAATGTGACCAGAGAAGATACCAAAAGTCTTGCAAATCTAAATTGGAGGTATGAAATAATGAAGTTTAAGAAAAGACGCATGAATACATACTCTCATGCTCCGAATACTGAACAAAATATCGTTTTAAAAGTAAACCAGCAAATTAAAGAAATGATACGGAGACTAACGAAAGTACTTCTCAGTAAACCGCAGCAGCTTTTAGTTCAAACATAGGTGAAGTAGCTTCTAAATTAAGTTCTAGCCATGAACTTACACGAAACGTTAAAAGATATAGAAATAAATGCTATTAGTCTTCTCAAACTTGTGCGAGTGATTTATTGATATTGAGTGAACTGTAGTTGATAAAGAAGGTGAAAACTTGATTACGTGATACACGCATTGATGGGAATTTTTTTTGATATTTGGTCAAGAAATCGGATACAATTTTAAAATATCAGTTAAAAGTTAAAACATAGGTTTATGGATGGAACTTTAAAAGTGGCTGCATGTATATTTTACCAGCTTTACACCATTCATTGTCTACACTCCTACAGCAAACCAACTATGTACCATGCATTTATGCTTCTTTAACTGATAAAAGTGAAGCAACGTACACAATTTTACCTTATTTTTTGAAGAATTTGACAAGCACTATCAGTGTGATGTTTCATTTTGAAAATGAGAAGCATAATTCAATGTTGAAAACTTTCTCATACGTGTCAAAATATCTACAGAATAGTTCAAGGATGTGCATTGCAAAAGAATTATCAAGAAGATTTAAAATATTCCCTATAAATATGAATGATAGCTGCAATTCCGTTAGATCCGCTAGATGTTTGAGGCTAGAAGATTTGATAACAGTTTTTGAAAAGCCGGAGCAGGGTATCCAAATGGGCCGCATTGCTACTTGAAATATTTCAAGTGGCTGCAGAATCAATCAAATTTCATGAAAATGACTGAATAAAAAAAAGACATTCATTTACATATATAAAAAAAATATGGGTAAATAAGTTCAACTGAAAATATGGTAAACTTTAATTTTAGAACCTTTACACAGAAAAGAAAAATAGAAGAAAGTACATAAGGAAATTCGGTTCTAGGTAAATTGCTCGAAAACAATTTATCGAAAATAATTGCTCGAATAATCAATTGGTCACATGGTCAAACTTTAAAAAGTCAGTTACTTAATCACATCGATTAGTTTCACCTAACCGTTTTGATTTCTAATTGGTAGTAATTAATAATAACCATTTCACTTTTCGTCGCTATTTACTATATAATCATTGTATTGCTGTTTTCAATTCTCATTCTTTCTGTTTTTCTTATTTCGAGTGCTACAATTTTCATTTTTTCGTTAGTCAATCGCTCCAGTACAGGCGGATAACATAGCCGTTCCGAGCCGTGACAATCGTGTTATCTTCTCAGTGTTGTTTAAACTTGTTTTAGACACGAAGGCGAGTGCACGCGTATGCGTCGATCTCAGAGCTGACTGAGTAAAGGGCATTTTAGACGTGATACATTTTGTATCAGCAACATTGTTTATATACAAATGTCGCGCATTGTTTCTGTATACGGCAAGCAATCTGTTTAGACGAGAATTCGGTGCGAGGCAACTCCAGTGTCGCACAAGCAACTGTATATATACGATATATATATATATAGTTTAAAGTACTTGCTATTAGTTATATCAAATGATTGGAGGTTAGGAACTTTGAGGGATAACTTCAGTAGGTTAATTTACTTGGATACAAAATAAAGAAATCAATCATAATTTACAACGCAGATCTTTATGACATTTAAAACTTAAATCGTAACATAATAAACGCAATGCAATAATAAATTGCTAGGACGCCAAAGCAATATTTTACTCCATTTATAGAGCGTGGACTGTTTTCTTATAATTATGAATTAGCTTGTTAAAGATCTATTTACTTATAAAAAATGATACATCTGTATGTGATGTGCAGGGAGATGTGTGTGCGTCTGTAGCAGTGACGCACTCACCTCTCTCTGACAGCCAATAACACACTGAGGATGGCTGTAAACATTTGTTGCAGCATTGTTGCGCAACACCAACTGGCACTGAGCGAATCGAGAAATGTCGCAGAGAAATTGTGGCTGAAACACCCGGGCAACAGTTCTGAAACAACAACAACATTTATTTAAGTGGCTAATTTTTTCTCTTAGGTCAGTTCGCTGTTTTTTCCTTTGTTGCTGAACTTCTTATGAGAACTGGCTGTAGTAGAGTGAAAGAAGTTTTGGTAATAATCTTTAGGGTGGAACATGATTCGAAATAATTCTTCTTGTCTTTCAGTTCTACCTAAAAGTAACAGATTGCTTTATCTTTGCAGTGACTGATGGCAGCTGGATCGCTTCTGTTTTACTGTGTTTGGGCGTCTCAGTCTAGTCTCTTCACTCTTAAGGAAGTGCCAGACGAAGAGTCAGCACTCTGAGTCTCAATACAGGAGTGATGAGTGTCAAATATGCCACACGTGTGCGGCAACTCAGATTGCTCACTCGTCTCCAGTTGATCACACGAATAATATTTTCAGTTGCCTTTTGTTTTATCATCCTATTCTTGTAATCAATACTTTTGACATTCCATAGCGAAGGTTCTCCTTGAAGTAGTTCGATAAATTTATGAGTTAATATCTTATTCCACTCAAACGCAGCCATAGTGGAACGCGTACTCCTCCTACGCCGGCCAATACAACACTGACAATCGTGACTCCATTCGTGAGTGTTCACTCTGCTTAACCAGCAGTGTTGGTTAGTGAGATTCATGACTAAAAGTGACGAAAGTGGGCGTGGTTTAGTGATGACTCTGAGTGCTGACTCTTCGTCTGGCACCGCCTTTAGATAACATTTATTCAGTCTATTTAAAATTTTAACTTTAAATCTTATGAAAGTTGTTAATTATTAATTAAATATAGAGTACTATAATGAAATAAAATTTTCTTTAAAAATCCCTATTTTAAAGGAACGTTAAATAATTTTTTGAAAATTAAATCATTTAAAAGTTCAATGATTCAAATGATCACTAACTAGATAAAGCAAGATTAAATTCAGAGTTTTTTCTTGTACAGCTTGTGCCGTGTGTGACACTAGAGTTGCCTCGAACCGAATTCTCGTCTAATCAGATTGCTTGCCGTATACAGAAACAATCGTATATAAACAATGTGGCTGATACAAAATGTATCACGTCTAAAGGGGCCTTTACACGGTAAGTGCTAAGTGCCACTTTGTGGTGACACTGCTCTATGCCACGCCCACTTTTCTACTTGCCCCACCCTTTTTGGCAAAACATGGTGGTGACCAAGCTATCGCTCTGAGAGCGAACGCTCACCACAAAGTGCCACTGTCTGTCAGTAGCGATTGCCAGACAATCAACAACCCCTTTCATTGGTCTAGTTGAAGAGCACCCATGCCTATGGAAAATAGAATCTAAAGATTACAAAGATAAAACACTAACAGCGTTAGTGTTTAATAGCATATTAGATGCTAACCACGATACTAAAGTGTCAGTGCCCACCAAAGCACATTCTGCTCGTTTAAAGGCGCTGAGCTAATTGGTGGGCAGTGTGGTGAAAAAAGTGTGGTGAATAGTGGCACTGACTCTCTTAAGTACATTAGATTTATGTTCTTTAATTCTATCACCTAACATTCTACCTGTTTCTCCTACGTATTTACTATCACAATCCTAACAATCTATCTAGTATACTACATTAATTTTACATTCTTTCTCTAATCTATCTTTTACTCTTATAACCTAATTGCCTATAGTATTAGTGGATCTATTACTCAATACAATGTCAAATGGTTTCAATATTCTTTAAACTCGTTCACTTGTTCCTTTTATCTATGGGGCTACTATGTATCTCTTATTGCTGTTCTCTTCTTTCTGGTTGTTATTCGTTTTGTAGGGCAATTCTCTTCTTATTTATAACTCTATTAATTTCTCTTTTCGGATAATTATTTTGTGTTAGATCTCGTCTTATTTCATCTAATTCGTCTTCTAAATGTGATTGGCTGCAAATTT
The DNA here is from genome assembly GCA_947561585.1 of Caprella mutica. Classification (NCBI taxonomy): domain Eukaryota; kingdom Metazoa; phylum Arthropoda; class Malacostraca; order Amphipoda; family Caprellidae; genus Caprella; species Caprella mutica. Next base: position 234,148 of record CANNZV010001733.1, read on the forward strand.
TGAAAGCCCTGGATACTAATGAGTTTATCACACTGATTTTCTAAGTTTTTGAATTGTAGCTACTATAATCTAAATATTTTCCGGTATTTGAGGGTTTTCGGTATATTGTGAAATCTATTTATCCACATTCTTTTTTCATGAGTTTAATATCCAGAAAAGCTAATTTGTTGTCCTCTTCTATTTCCTATGTGAATTGAATATGTTGGTTGATACTATTAATGAATGTAAATAATGACTCTTTTCTATTTTCTGGAATGATGACTAAACAATCATCAACGTATCTTTTCCACAGTAATATTTCGCATGGAGGATTAGATAAAATTTGTTCTTCTATGTTTTACATCACCATCTCAGCGATGACGACTGATATTGGTGATCCCATGGGAGTTCCCTTTATCTGTTTGTATATGTCATTATTGTATTGGAAGAAATTGGAATCAATACAAATTTTGACTAAATTCATTATGTCTTCTTTCTCGAGATTAGTCCAAGTATGAATTTCGTCATCCAATTCTATTGCTTCTGCTACGCACTACAATGCAAAATCTTAAGGAATGCAGATAAATAGACTTTTTACATCATAAGAGACTAAAATGTTATCTTCCGGGACAATCAT
>CANNZV010001733.1:235254-295605 GCA_947561585.1 Caprella mutica
GATATGGAGCGCTTAGTATTAGCTTTTATATCCAAACTAATAGCTTTTGTTGCTAAGGTATCACTCTCTATTCCAATTTATTCCCAGCAACTTCACAGTACCGCTAGTTTCAGTATCTGCTGCTTGAGGTTTGAATTGGTTTGAATTTAGACAATAAATAAAAGCGCAACGAGGTAGCTCATATATGTGGCATAATGAATGGATTAAGAAATTAAAATAGTTAGAATTTATAAATGTAAAGGGAATATTTAAAAAATGACATAAACTATTAAAACTTCAAAATATAATATATACATGCAACATATAATAAACAAAGAAGATTAGAACCATAATTAAACAATAACAATACATAGATAGATGTGTATTTATGTACACCAAGAGGTGCCGCGCACCCCTGTTTAAGAACCACTGATCTAAGGCAACCTAATAAGATTAAATATGTACTGGTATTGGTAAAAAGGAAACCTAAATCATATACAGGACGTCCGACACTTTTGTTGCCAAACTTTAACATAAGGTTGCATTCGTCTAAATAAACACTTTTTATTCTATGAAGGTATGATCTAAAATGCTTAATTAAAAGAGTTACAAGGTTAGGAAAGTAGAATCTGTACCATTTATTATTATAAGTTAACGTCATTTTTTAAATATTTTAAATATTAACAAAATATTTTTAACAGTAATTATTATGAGCACAAGAAATTAGGTTACATGTTTGCAAAATGTGTTCAAACTGCCGCCCATTTGTTGCGATGCAGGCGTTCAAACGTTTGTCTAATGATTGACGGACGCGAGCAGACACCAGGAGTTTCACGAATCCTTACAGAAAAATCGTTTGAACGCTTGCATCGCAACAAATGGGCAACCAATTGAACACATTCCGCAAACATGTAACCTAATTTAAGATAATGTTTTTGTGCTCCTTATAATAACTGTTAAAAATGTTTTTCTTCTCATCGCAACATTAAAAAAATAATGTTAACTAATATTAATAAATGGTACAGATACTACTTTCCTAACCTTGTAACTCTTTAACTAAGCATTTTAGACCATACCTTCTTGGAATAAAAAGTGTTCATTCCAACGAATGCAACCTTATGTTAAAGTTTGGCAACAAAAGTGTCGGACACTCTGTATAATTCACAATAGATAATATTCAGGAATACCAGATACAAAGATTACAATCAGACATTAATGTGCCAGGTTGATGATTTAAAGAAAGAGGAAATTAACATATGCACAAATACAGGTAGATGAATACATCATTCCTATGCAAAATGGTTCTAGGTATATTCCACCCCGGTAGAATCCACCCCAGTTGATTTCACCCCGGTAAATTCCACTCCTGTGAAAATACTCATCAAGGTGAAAATTAAATGTTAAAGATTTTATTTTCAGATGGCCATTTGTTCAATACTTCGTACCCATGAATAAATAACTCGGACAATAATCTGTGACCTTTTGTTATATTTTTGAAATATTATCCTAATAGACAAAAATACAAATATTCATAGTTCGTTTCAAAGTTTACATGTTGAACAGTTTAATAATAATTACTTTTCATCATGAAACTGCAGTATATATGCTCTTACAACAATGGTTGATAGAGGTGTTGAGGGAGTCGACTAATAGAGACAACCGACTCAATGTTTTTGATTTTTGCTTATAAGTTGCTGTTTTGGATTCTAGGACAAAAACTCCCGTAGTCGAAATCTCCCCATGTAAAAAAAGGAATGATCCCCAGTGTTAAAACCATGTGCAATAATGCTCTTTATCCCCATCAAAATCCTACTGGTCAAAAAAAAAAAATTCGATCAAAAGCCATATCACATCACTTTTACTCGAAGTCAAAATTCAAAGTATATTAAAAATAACAAGAAGTACTGTATGACATCATCTTACAGTTAATGTCGCTGTTGCGTTGGCGATAGTGGAGAAAATCAGCTTGTGATTGGAAATCAAAATACCTCAATCGATGAAAAGCGTTCATACAACCTTTCCATTTGATATTCTATGACTTCTATCACATGTGTATTAGAAAATAAACAGCTTGTGATTGGCCAACAAGAGGTTTTATTTACTACTATGAAAATGAAAGTTACTTAGCATTATATAAAATATTCATAAATGACTAATATCAATAACTAACAAACCTAATCCGTAAATTGGGGTGCAATTAAATAAAATTCACCAGTTCACAACATACTGTTAGGGCAGGGCAAGACTCTTCTACTGAAACCTATCTAGTAAATATTGCTAAAACGGAATTTCGTCAGATCTGAAGTTTTCCGAAAAATAGCCTAACGAATAATTTTAAATATATTTTTAGCAAGATAGTCATTACTATCACAATAATCTTTATAAATAGCTTAATTAATTATTTAATTTTAAGAAACTTATCGGCTAAATTCACCATGTATTTTCAGATAAAATACAGTTTTCATATGATGAAATAAATTTTATCGAAAATCCGATAGATTGCTTTATTTACATTACTTATCGATAAATTACCTTGATATGTCAACAAAATTTCGGTTTATTAGAGTAAATAAGCAATATTCAATCTAATATGAGAAATATTTAAAATATATTAGTTAATAAACTATTTTTAGATTTACTATTATTATGAATATTACCATTTATGGTAATTTATTTGTGGTACTACTATTATGAATAATGACGTTTATTCTGATGAATACTTGCGAAAATTCTATCTATTGATCACTAGGTTTTATTCCAGTAAATTGGAATTATTTTCATTAACATTCATTATTTAACTTGTCTATCAGTAGTTACTCATTTGCTAGATAAAGGATGTTGACGTTGATTTGAATTACCTCAATAAATTACAGGTATCCCCCGCTTTAGTTACCAAATCACGACTCAGTTTAGTTACCAAACAGTAACTAAAGCGGATAAAAGTAACAAGAAATTTATAATTGTCACTCCTCGATTATGTATCTCATTTTCTATTAGTTATAGAAAGAATTTTTTTAGAGTCATTAGAGAGCATATTGATAATAATATACAGTCTTTCATTGTTTTTGACTGTGATGAAAAAGTTTAAAGTCGTGCATTTATTAAATGTTTTAAAATCTATCCATAGCTTAACTGTCAATCAGTATAGGGGAGTAATTTATAGATACTTAGATTTCTATAATAATTGTGCTACATTTAATAAACTGACATTTTAAGATCTATGAAATGTTTTTGGTAGTAGGGTACTAAGTTCCAAGTTATTGGTACGTTCTACATTTTCGGACACGTCAGAAAAGAAAACATTATAATTATTATTTAACTTCTATTCAAATTGGTTCCATCATGGATACCAATTGAAATAAAAGTTAAATAATGATTATTATATAAAAAATTCACGTATTCGAAAATATGGAACAGTGCAATAACACGGAACTAACCCTAAAATACGATTTGTTGAATTTCTGAACCAATTGCTTCTAATAACCTCATATGGATTATAATTTTAATGTTTCTTTAGTTACCATGAAATAAACACAAAAAATTGTCTCTGTTTTCTATGTCTACGAACGGTTCTTATTTCGAAACATAACTCGAAATAAGTACCACTTTTACTAAAGTGAGTTGTACTTAAAGCGAGGCTTGCCTGTATATCCAGATTTACGGGATGCAAGCCAGTCCAAATATTATGATATGAATAAATTTAGATCGATAACCAGTGTTTCTCACAATGATTTTTAAGTATTTCATGTGAATATTAGATCATTAGTTAGTAAAATGGATGAATGTTTATATTTGGATCAGTTGAAAAGTGAGATTTGATTCAATATTTATTCTGGAGACATACTTGATTTCGTCCACCTGTAATGTGATTGCTTTAGATGGGTATAATTTGTTTCATGCTGTGAGGACTGATAAACGAGGAGGTGGGATTAGCATGTTTATTCTACATTTGAATGTGTTCAAATGTAGGAAAATTAAAAGCAAGTGGTATGCGAGAAAAATACTTACGAACCACTGGTATAGAGTATATGATTATGAAAATATAAATTACTATGTACATATATTTATTACTTGTTAACTAAAAAAAACTCTTTTTATTAAGTGTCACCCATACAGTTTGTGGCCCAGATAGAGAGATAGGACTCAGCCGTCACCTAAAAATACACACGTAAAAGGATAACAATATAGAATTAATATTATAATTTCTGGCAAATAAATAATAAAATTTTCTTTTAATTATTACTTTTTTCGTACTTTTTTTTAATGTACTTATTTTATTGCAGCAGTTTTCATTTCAAATTGACATGCTGAAAGAAATTTTTTATTATTAAATTATATTTTCAAAAATGAATGATTTCGTTCATAATTATTTCTTATTAATTATTTAATTTAGGGTAAAATTCTATCCAGGGGTAACCATCCGCGTTACCAAATTACTGGGTAACCATTCAAGGGTTAACTATTTATATCAGTTTTTATTAAAAGGGGGTGCGCGGCACCCCTTTGGGGCATGAATAAGTTTACAGGGGGTGCATGAGATGGCTGTTGTTTATAAGTTCGGTTCTTGCTATTAATATCATGCAGAATATATATGAAGTATATTTTCCTTAGAATGTTGCGATACGAAGTAGTTATATAAGTATGCGAATTTTCTGATATAAACACCTAATTATCATTGTGGCTTTCGATTATTTTTTTATATCTTTGAGTTAGGGATTTCTCGTTTTGTGTGCCTGTAACTTTTATTCCTTCTGTCCTATATACTAACACTGAATAGAAAGAAAAATGTTTTTTCCATTGTAGCTATAATCAAGGTGTAAACAAAAAACAGTACCTTTCTACAGTTAGATTAAAAAATAGGCAACCGGATATTTGGATGATAATATTTTCCGAACTATACGAGCCACTTTTTAATGCTTCATGGCATTTTGAAGATAATCTTTTTCTCTATTAATTTATAAATTCATTTTAATTTGTGAAATCGAACAATGGTGTGACATCAATTTCAATAAAGCTGGTCAAAAATCAAATCCCGCAGAAAAAAGTTCATAAAATAGAACAAATCTTTTTACAATATTTCTTTCAAACCACAATAAAATACTTGACCATTAAAGTAAAATTTATACCGTTAACAATTTAAAAAATATATTATTCCAGTATTAGTTTTAATCTCCATGTCCTTTACTGTACCCTCCATTTCTATCGGTGCAAATTTCTGCTCTTCTTCTCCTTGCTCGTACAGACCTACTGATAATCTTTCGATATTTTCTTAGTTCTTCAAAGTCTGTAATTATGTTGTTCTTCATTCACGAATATTTCTTGGAGCTTTGGTTAATAAATTATTCTTTTTGTAACCTCAAATTTAAGTATTAACATGGAGTTAAATCTTGGGGCCACTCAATATCTTGTCCAATTTCTCTCAATCGTTGATGGAACACCTCTCTAAGGGGGTCACGAATGATAATGCGGCGATGGGCAGGAGCTTGTGCCACAATTGACGGTTGAATATTTCACCAAATTCCTCTTTTAGATGTGGAATAATCAAATCACTAAGTATATCTAAATATTTTCTCCGTTCAGATTTCCCATCTAATAAGTGTGTCCAATAATAACACCTTTTCCGCACAATGCAACCCACACTGATGACTTCTCTCATCTCCTTCTTATTTCATAATTGAATAACGGAAGGACATGGAGATTAAAATTATTAATTGAATAATATTTTGAATAATATAATATAATAATAACTTTTTTCTGCTGGATTTCGTTTTTGACCAACTTTATTGTAATTGATGTCACACCATTGTTCAATGTCAAAAATAAAAATGAATTTTTCATTTGAAGGAGTGAAGGATTATCTTCAAGATGCCATAAAGCATTTTTTAATCACCCTGTATATCGAATTTTCCTTTTTGTGTCGGGATTATATGTGAGTGTCGCTACCACGTAATTGATTAGTTTTATTTTATTAGTTAACAACAGCTCATTTTCTAAATATTTATATAAATACAATGCGATATACTGCATTATTATCACAATTTACATGGTTTTCTTTAATTTCTTATGGATTTTAATTTTCCTTAATTTAAGGAAAAAATAATAAATTTTTCATAAGAAAAATATTTCACATTATATAAATAAAACAATAATTTTCCATACTTTTTCAATTTGCATATTTAATTCTCAAATCATAGCAACCAGATATATTCTAATTGTATCTTTTCAATCTATTTCAATGCAAAACAATGCTAGGGGTGCATGAGAAAAGTAAGGGGTGCGCGAGAAAAACACTCCAAGAACCACTGATTTATATATTGAATAAAATTTGATATATATAGGAAGGTATTATTTTTTCAATTATGTAATTCGTTGAAAAAAATTAACATCTGTTTATGGCTCAGATTTGTAAACAGACAGTAACTACTGAATGAATACGATGAGAGTACTCATTTAATACTCTTAAGAGATTCTATATCTGCTTTAATTTTCATCAACAAAAATTAAGGCCCGTTTACACGCTACGATAAATTGAAGCGATTTATTGAACACAGAGATCGCAACAATTTATCAGATGATTGAGACAGTGTTTACACGCAACGATTTTTACTCCAATATATTTAGTCTTTACTAGCCGTCATGGACGAAACATTATGTTGGTCTGCATTTGGAATGTGTTTAGTATTATATATTGAGTTAGATTGTAACAATTTCTTGGAACACTGTTTACACGTTCAAATTTGTCGTTACGATTCGTTTAAATTGAGCCTGCTGGCACCAATCACACAATCCAATTCCAACTCCAATAAATCGCTACGATCATCTGTTTACACGTAATGATAAATTGTAACAATCTCTTCATTACGATAAATTGCTCCAATTTATCGTAGCGTGTAAAAAGGCCTTAATTACGAAAATATTTGGCCTAATAATTGAATATAGTTTGACGTTCATTGTAGTTTGATTTGTGAGAAGATAACATGGGTGATTAGAATGTTGGAAGATTAACTATTTTCTTCCTAGGAATTTATTAAAAACTACTTCATAATCCTCTTGACTATTGCATTTTTTTGCAGTGACCCACAAGGAGCACAAAATAAGATTATCTTCTCAGGTTTTTCTTAGATATTTTCGGAAAATCGTGACTACTCTTTTCCAAAAGTGAACCGATTTGACTGCAGCGAACATTAGCCCTATTAAACTAGCCGTTGCCTAGGCGTATAGACTACATATTACTACATACTAATATAGCCTACTCGTTGTCAGAAATTATTTATCTAAAGTGAAATATTAAACCATTTCCTACTAAACATGAAGTTAGCTCGCTAACTGAATTTAGAAAAATTGAATAAATCTGTTTCTTAAATTTTATTTCTGCTCATTGTAACTGATTCCTTATTATAAATATTATTTTTGAAATATCTTGAGAGAACTTTTATTTTGACTAGAAAATTTAAGTGTTCGTACTAGCTCTTTCTTCATTATAAAGAGTCAACTTTGAATCTGCGAGATGCATTCTACTATATAGGTCATTTTGGACACAAGCAAAAGTGTATAACCAAATGTTACACAGTTTAATAATCTAATCGGGCATTATCAAATGTGATTAACCTCCGCTTTGGCCCAAATGTTTCTAATTTTAATAATCATTAATCTGGATAGAGTAAATGAGACAAACTTCCGCTCTGAACAAATTGGATTTTTTTTAATTATCTTAATATTGTCTCAGTCGTGATATACAAGTTTAAATTTCATTCTGTTTACGAGCTTATTAACTTTTGTAACCTTCACTGTGACCCATTAGTTAACCTTCTTTTACAGTTTTTACGGCAAATGCTCAAAACAATGTACTCCTCTCTAATCACATGAGACTAGTAATTTCTTTATCATTGATAATTATAATGATACTTCAGTTTTTTTTCAATTTTGCTCGATTGGTTGCACAAAAAAATTCATGTTTTATATTCACAGATATATTCATCTGATATTTAGTAAAGCATACATCATGGCGAAGATTCTACTAATCGAAAGATGCCTCATCCTGTCGCTCCAGATCCAGTAGAGCATATATATACATTAGTTATGCAATCTTCTGACGCAAGCTCCAGCTCGACCTCTAAAATAAATGCTTCCATAAGTAAAGTGGTAGCATCAAAACAAAAAGCTAAATCAAATTCAAAAACTGATGATAAATCTGTCAAGTCCAAATCTACAAACAAGAAGCCACGTGGAAAGAAGCCTCCTCCTGTTCTATTTTCTTCATCATCTTCGTCAGACTCTGATTTGCCCAGCAAGTACACTTCCAGCTCTTCTAGTGACGATAATTCACAAAAATACATTAAGCAAATTAAAGAAATTCAGAAGACAATTGACAAGCTACAGAAAAAAGTGAAAAATTCAAAAAATAAATCCCAAGAATATGAGGACAGGATATTGTCCGTTAAACATCGTAAGTCATTTCACAACTCTGGCTTGAAAGTAGGCGAAAACCTTTCAGATAAACTGAATAAGAAAATTTGGAGACATATGTATATTGATTTTCATAACATTCTCTATCCACACCAAAAACACTCTTTACAATTAGCACTTGAGAGCAACAACAAGACTGCATCACTTGAATTCACGCCTAAAAAGAAACTTAAACTATCAGAAAGAGAGTGGTGCTTAGCATTCGATGATTTTGTAGCTATCTATGTACAAAAACATCCCGAAGAGATGCAAAATTTATTGTCATATTGTAAATTTGTGAGGAAACTTATGTCTATCGGTGACAATTGGCATTATTGTGACTGCAATTGCAGAGTGGATAGAGAACATTCTCTATGTAATTGATCTTGCATTAGGATCGACTTTCAGATAGATGCTGGTAGATACAAAACATAATCCTTATGGCTCTAGCCAGCCCCATACAGGTCAAGTATCAAAATGATATTGCTTCCATTATCATGAGAAAAACTCTGTTTGTAGAAAAGGCAAGACATGCACTTTCAGACATAATTGCCCAAGATGTAATGGATTCCATCCTGTCTACTTTGAATGAGGTATTCACTATTCACAAAATGAGTCACAACAAAGAAATTGGAGGGGGTAAGGATAGCGGAGTTCTAAGTAATCCACCCACCTCCCAGAATGTAGAAACTAAGTTTTTTTTCAAAATTGTCCATGCTACTCCTATCAGACGGCAAACACTAGCAAGAATGCTCAAAAATTATTCAAATGAAAAATGAATCATAAATGGATTCGAAAAGGGATTTTGTCTCGGATTTGAAGGGATTGAATGTTCAATATATGAAATAAATAAATCTACAGTATTTGAAAATATTGAAATTGCTCTCGACAATATCACTAATGAAATTGCTCTCGACAATATCACTAATGAAATTGCTCTCGACAATATCACTAATGAGATATCTCTTAATCGTATTGCAGGCCCTTTTGAAAACTTCAAGATTTCTCGTTTCGCTTAAAGACCTAAAAGCGACCCTACACTAAGAACAGATTACTTCACAACTTATCTTTTCCATATGATTACACATCTGTTAACCTAAATATTGCTGAATCTCACTCCAAAGTAACTTATGACTCCTTATACAGCGCTATCAAAATCATACAGGAAATACCACAAGCTTCCCTAGCAAAGTCAGACCTTGCCCATGCTTTTAGACCTATACCATTGCATCCCTCTCAGTTTCATCTCACATGATTTGAATTGAATATTGAATATGTTTTACTTTGACTGCTGCTTGCCTCAAGGTTGCTCTTCTTCCTGTTATATATTCGAACAATTTTCTGATTATTTAAAATGGATGATGAAAACTCACTACAAAGCTCTTCATGTAGTTAAAGTGGGGGGGGGGGGGGGGGTGTGTGTTTTGAAACTGATTGGAAATTTTTACAATTTCTGTGCAAACAATCTTTGATTTCTTTCTTTATTTTAATAATGCGTCTAATTTTCATATGAAATATTTTAACATAATATGATAGATAAACATTAATTAGTTACCGATATGAAATATTTTGGTTCAATTCACAGTATTTTAAGAGAAAATAGGTTTTTTATTAGTTAACATAAGCTTATGAAGTTATGCGATAGTCCGGTAGATGGCGTTACCTACAACTGCAATGTTTACAAATATCAGCTGATAATGTAAACAAAAAATAGTATCCTGATCGAAACTCGAATGTATGATAGAAAAAATATGGCGTCACATGTATAGTTCATGACTCAGTGTCTATTATCTCTCGTATTTGTATGTCAATATTTTATTGCTATCTTCTTTTACTTATATATAAGAATTAGGGTATTAATTTCTATTAAACTTGACTACTATATAGTATATAGTATCTACGGGCTACGCCGCTACGACTAATGTAAATGAGCCTAAACCAGCAGTATACAAATTACAGTGAACCGTGCAGTCAACAGAGTTGAGACTACAGTGCTAGTTAGGTAAGTTGGCAACAGTTAAACTCAAGTTCGTATGAATTTTTTTAGGCTGTCATAGCCTCATAGTCCTTACATCCTAGGTACATTTCACCCTGTACGGGCTTGTTACTGTAGTCTTGTAGATACACTCTAGTCAGAACAGACTAGTCTCAGTATTTTATATGAAACTGAAAGTTTGAAACATATGACAGAGTCAGATTATTATTATGCTGCCAGACACGAGACAGATAGGTTACCTAGGAGTCGGACAGGACCAGGAGTACTGAACACACCCATTCCTCAAACTACAGGAATTTGTAAACTGTTCTCCAATGAAATTAATAAATCCTCCATTTTGCTTTTGTTCTCACTTCTCAGTAAGATTCTGTCTTATATTAATTTAAATATAGGACAAAATAATGGATTGTTCGCACAGAAAATAGGAAATTGTCTCATTTTTCACACTTGGTGCAGAATATTGGAAATTTTTACAATTTCTGTGCAAACAATCTTTGATTTCTTTCTTTATTTTAATAATTTACATGGATTTTACTCAGTAAAATCCCTGTAAATTATAATAATATAGGAAGACATTAGAAATCAAAAATTGTAAAATTGGTAAACTAAGTTTACCACTTCTTACAGTCTGGGTAAATTGCAGTCCTTTAATTTCTAATTGCGGCCCTCTCAAGAAAGTCTCTAAAAACTGCTGGCAGTTGAACGTAATTTATATTGAAATGTTACTATAAATTGTAGCTAATTTCAATTTAATGTGTGTTTTGAAACTGATAATTTTATTAGTGTTCTGTAGTTTACAGTGGTTAGATCCCACAGTTAGCTACTCAGTACTGTGTTGCAATTTACCTGCTTTACCTTAACCCCTACCTTCTGTTTCTCATTTTGAAAATATGTACATTAAATTAAATTAATTAAATAAATAATAATAAAAATTCCAGTCTGCAGAATTTGGGACATTTTAACATTTTCTGTTTGAACAATCCTTAATTTGATAATTTCCTCCTATTTTTACATGTATTTTTTTTTGAGAACAGAAACCAAAATATAGGATTTCTTGGAGAACACTCTACCAGTTCCTGCAGGCTGAGTCTATGTACATTTACCTCCATTAGCCACTGTGCATTATTGGTGATGTTTTTGAAAGATTCTTTGCAAGCAGATGCTTATTTGCATCAATATCTGCATGGTAATTAAAGAGAAAAGAGTTTTTTTGAGAATAAATTATACATCTTATACAAGCTGATTAATTAGAATTGATCAATATCTTTAGTTAGATTTTATCCTGTTTTCATTACTTTGAGAGACTGAAACTATCTGCCAAAAGCTTAGTGGTAATTACTAATTTCATAAATAGGCTATGTAAATTTTTCCATAGCTATTTTATATACAAACAAATATTATATCCCCTAGTTAGATGAGTGACATCCAAATTGAAGTAACTTGTTTTAAGACAATATCAGAGTCAGACCAGTTAATATGAAATAAATCTCCACTACAACTAATTCCTAAATAATACTAATTGCAATTCAAGCAGATTTTATATTACAATGTTATTAAGTGGGCAGTTTTGTTTCAGTTATTGCATCTAATTATCAATTAATCTCAAAATTTGCAACTAACTATATATATTTATACTTTTTTCATTGTTGTGCAATTCATTTTCTATAAAAAATTCATATCAAAAGTCAAGTAAACATTATTTCTCATTTTGTGTATATAATTAAATACACAATCTATAATCTCATTTTCTATTTCCACAGGTATCCTCTTAAGACAACATAGCAGACTGATGCCTGATTACTTGCCATACATCACAGCTCACTGTTGCCTGCACAGTGGTTATTCAACACTCATCACTGCATGGAGAACTTGATTCCCTAATCCCAATTTCATCAAAATTTATAGTTTCCCAAAATTTAATAGTATCATGTGTTGAAAATAAATGGCAGCGATAAAGAAAGGAAAGAAATGGAGTAAAAGCACAAAAAATAGCTAGATAGTAGTTATATTCTGAATTAAGAAATTTTAACTTTAATATATTAGTGTTAATAAATAAAATGAAATTTTGCTAATTAAACAGTCTATATAAATATCATCTTTTTGTGAAAAATCATTCAACAATAACTATCAATCATTAGGAGTCTATTTATGAATAGTTACTCTATATATATATATATTTTTTTTTGCATTATTGTTTATATTCAAGGATTTCCTATCAATAAAAGTTACCATATGTATATACAAGTTTTATTAAACAGTACAAATGTGACAAGATTTCAAATATTTATTAATTCCTTAAAACATTACAGAAATAAGATTCATTTTATAACAATTAATCCCACGATCAGAATTAACCCCATGATCATAAACATTTAAAAAAACAGTTATATACCTACAGAATATTTTAGAATTTACTGAATTGTAATGGTTGATTAAATCAAGATAAAATAACACAAGTTTGTGGATTCATCTTAATATGTGAACTAATAAATGGAACAAATACTTTGTAGAGAATCAGAGATATCTTCATTTAATGCCCATAATGACAATAAATTGATTTTTTGAAGGAGGAGAGTAAATTGTCCCAATCTTTATCATATACATATTTTTTGCAATATGAATCTCTTTTCAAGAAACGCTGCAAACCCTAGAAAATGTAATAATAGTCTCAATCTTGGATGTAAGTATACTGAGGACAGATATTTGAATACTCAATTCACAGTTAGTAACCAAAAAAGTTTCCTTATTGTAGATGCAGAAGCATCATTAAAATGTCACATTTCATTATTTGTATTTTAACTCTATGAGTGTATGTAGTGTGATGCAATTGACAATCATTTCCTCCGAATATTTCCTAATGCAAGTTTCACCAGCCATGAAAGATGTTATTTTTTATAAGAGAATAGAGTAGATTATAAATTTTTTTGCAGATTTCTTCACTGGCAGTTACTAGGGCTGAAGCATTGGAGCTAATTCTCTCTAGTTTTATATTGATTGTTCAGAGTTGAGTTCATTTTCCAACTTCCTTTATATTATCAACATAGCAGTGTCTCCCTCTTCACATAAAGTTATTTTTTCTTATAAGTTGTAAATGCTTATCTGAAAATGAATTTAGTTGGGTTTTATCAGTTATCTTGCAAAAATGTTTAACAATATATTTCAAGTACTCTCAAAAGATCCTAATTGAGGTAGGGTAATAATAGATCAATAGTATTTACTCAATATGATGATGCCAAAGAATTTAATTTAGTAGCTACTAAAACAGCATGCATTTCAATTGGTTTGAAGAGGAAACATCATATGCTCTTTTGCTTATATGAAAATTTATATAGCTAATAAGAATTTGTATGTATAGGCCAAATCTCATTATTACCTCTCATAGTAAATAATTCTGATTATTTATCTTGTCAGGGAAATGATACTTTCCTTCAAAGAATGCTTCAAACTCAGTCCTTCATATCTCTCCCAAGTCCCTTCTTGCAACAATGGCTGAATCTGAGAAATATAATTATAAAATGATTAAAATTTTATCAGAATGCCATTTAATATCATTCTGGATAAAAAAAAAGTTTAATATTATTTCTTCACTAACATAGCTTGAGTAAAATATTGTATTGGTTAATAAAAACTAATCGCATTGTAATTACTTGACATACTGATTTTGACACTGTATCTAAATTTGGCTACCAGGTGAAGATTATATTTGAGACAATTAAATTCAAATTTTCTCCTTGAAATGTGTCTACTTAGTACTTGGCTGGCGACTTTGTGCTCAATTTGAAACCTGGAAACTCTAAATAGTATATTTAAGTTGACTAAGGTAAGTGACTTAGGTACCTCAGTACCCAGTTGGCTAGTTCCTACAAGGCTACAAATACCTAACCTAGTAGACTGTAGAGAGTCTAGTGACTAGTCTATACTCTATATAACACTGTAACATACAATGATACAATGAAAAAGAAGCTAGACTATTAACTTATTAGTAGGTACCTATTCATAATTCAGGTAATCAACCTTAGCACAATAGGATATGTTTTTCTTTTTTTGTGTTATGTCACAATTTCACACCTCTTGTTTAAATTGAAAAAAATATTGCCTTTCTTAGTTGAAAATTGAAACATAAAAGTTTGATATTAAATAAATATTTTTCATGATATAGAGGGCTAACTTAGCCTAACTAATGTCTAACTAACTACTAACTATGTATAGTTAGTTTAAAATTAGGCAAGTTGGTACTATGTAGTAACACTAGCATAGGTTTCATCTAAGTTCATGGAATCTCAATCTAAGTCCCAAGCTAGTGTTATCTACCATTTACCAACACCAACAGTACTACCTAGTATACCTACTACGGTACTACCTAACTGTTATTAGTGTTAGGAAGCTTTTTTTTTTAGACAGTAACATGAAAGTAACAGTTATAAAACTCAAGGTAGATAGGGAAAATGGACTTGCCCAGAGTGAGAATCAATCTCAGAAGTATGAAATGCCTAAAGTTGAGGGATTGAGGCTTCAGTATTAAACAAAATTTCTGTGACTTCCGTCCACTGATGAAAAAGGTAGCCTAGTCAAAATTGTTGAAATCTTCCGGTTTAAAATACCAATGGAGACAGCATATTTTCGAATTCTTCTTAGGGATTGAATGGAGTTCATAAAATAAAGTCACTTCTGGTTCTGTCTAACCCCAACTGGCAACAGAATCGTTTTTGTTTTCAATGGGAATCTTTTGAAATATCAGCCTAGTTTTGACTTCACATAGGGCAGTGAAGATACTGCCCTAGCATGCCTTTCTGATACTGCCCTAGCATGAAGGGCAGTTTCTTAAAATACATTTTATAATCATTGACATTTTACAATATTTAAAAAGGTACCTAGGCACTATTTTCAGTCAGTATCAGAACCGCGCCGCGTGATAGCCTAGATAGGTACTTGATATTCGGATACACCTAGGTAAACACGATCAAACTTGTTTAAATACAACAAAAATTCCACGAAGCTTGTGCTATTTGACACCAGATGGCGCAAACCTAATTTTAATTGAATATTATTTTTTTAAATAGATTTTTCCCAGATGAACAAAGTATGTCATAATACATAATTAATTATGCTGATTCCAGTAAAACACATTTTAGCTAATGTTTGATTTTACCCTCACCCCCCCCCCCCCCTTTAAAGTGCTTGACGACTTCTTATTAATCTATAGCACATTTGATCTCACTCAAGTAAACTTATCAAATTTTGCTAATATGTGCGATCATTTGGGTATTCCCATAGCGAAGAACAAGAATGTCAGTCCTACTCGTTGCCTCACGTTTCTCGGAATTGAGTTAAATACCCTCACTCTGACTGGAAAGCTTCCTGCTGAAAAACCTGAAAGATATTCAAAGAACATAGAGACTATTTTCTAGCTAAAAATAACTTTACCTTGAAAGAACTCAAATCACAACTTCAGTATTTTACCTCTGTTATTCCAGATGGAAAATGTTTCTTACGGTGCATGTATTATTGTATAATGCAACCATTGGATTGATTACTAAACCATATCATTATGTATATAAACAAATTAATTAATATTAAAAAACAAATTAATTAAATACCTGTTATAATGAAAGCAATTCTTGTCTAACTATAATGGTATTGCCATCATTAAACCTCGTGAAAAAGCTGACTCTTTATCGCTACATATGTTTATCGAACAGTAATAAGTATGGATTTGGAGGCACATTCTGCAACAGTTTCATTGTAGCTCCTTCCCCTCTGCATGGCAAGCTATAGCATTGACTTTTCAGAATTATATTTTATTTTCGTACTGATCAGCATGTTCTCTAATCAGATAAAAGGGAAAAAAGTAGTTTTCCATTGTGATAACAATTCCAAAGTTCACATTATTAACAAACAAACCTCTAAGTGTCCAATGATTATGAAGCTCATCAGACCTATGGTGTTATTGATGTTGAATTTTAATATCGTTTACTTCTGTTCATATACCAGATATTAATAATGAATTCTGTGATTATTAAGAGCTCATAAACTCGTATCCTCACCTCAGACGGGTTCCAGTTCCCCCTCACTTACTACCTCACAGGTTAACTCTAACCTGAACAACCTGCTCAATTCTGCCCTTAGACCATCAACTAGTTTAAGCTATGTTAATACTTGGTAAAATTATCTAAATTTCTAGATTTCATTCAATTACTCAACCTGTTTACCTATTGATGATCATATTATTGCACTTTATGTAACTCATTTGTGGAGATCAAAATTAAAGCCATCGACTATTTGTACTTATTTGTCAGCTATTTCTTAATTTCATAAAATTAATAGTCAAAACGACCCTACGAACTCATATTTTGTTAAGCAAGTTGTAACAGGTGATACAAGACGAAATAAATGTTCTAGTAGTAAATTAAAACAATTCTCAAAGTCAATAATGGAGAGTGTATTTCATTCTATTAACCAGTTACATGAATCTAGATATGAGCAATATCTCTAAAAAGCACTCATTTCCCTTTCATAGTTTGCATGGCTATGAGCAGGAGAAGCCGTCATTTCTAATTCACAAACTCATACCTCGCACGTTGATAACGTCACCATAGATTCTAATTATTATATTGTTTTGCAATTTAGATCGTACAGACACTGTAATTCACCAACTACTAAATTCATCATACCTCTAGTAACTAATAATGTCATTTGTCCAGTCAAAAATCTTTCCAATTTCTTAGCATTATGATCTGATTTTCTCGGTCCCCTATTTATAATAATTTATGATATTTTATAATAAGTACTCCTGTAACTAGATCTCACTATTCTGAGTTTATTAAAAATGCAGTTCATTTCATATGTATTGATCTCTCTAAATATAATACTCATTCAGCTCGAATAGGTAGAGCAACCGATCTTGCAATGTCGGGTGTCCCTCATTGAAAAGGGATATACATTTGTTTTGAAATCCAGGCTAATGGAAAAAAAATCTGGGAATTTATTTCGAAAATTGAATTTGGGTGTTCTAAAGATAAAAATCGGAAAATCATAGTATTGAACCAGTAGCAATATATTGTGATCAGTTGTCGTATTTTTCAGTGGAACTAGGTTGTTCCTATAGTTCCGTGCGGTGAATCAGTTTTCAGTGTTCGGAGAAAATGAAGAAGTGCTGATAGGAATTATTAACTTTTCTTTAGTGTATATTTATGAATTGCTTTTCTATTAGTATATCTAGTATGTAAATAGATTTAGAGTTTAAGTAGTTCAAAATTTAGGGTTTGTCGATAATTTTGTCGTTTACCCCCTAACTTATTAGACTAAAGTAGTATTTAGCTGTTAATATTATCTGGGTGAAGGGTTATCGAAACAACCTATAGAAACTAAGTAAATAAATATATATATATAAGAAATATATAAATAAATGGGTATCAAATATTTGTAGAATAAAGTGGGTAATTCATATTATAGATATCTATATTGATAGTTTGGTCATAGGTCTTAAATATTAAAGTTTTGTGTTCGGAAATAGAGGAGGTAATGCTATTTGATTGCGTTTTGGGGAATCGTATAATTGCAGTATAGTTTATGTTTGTTGTGCATTATTCTAGGATTTGATTAAGTTTTGGGGGAATTGTTGAACAAGAGTTTTGTCTGTTCCTAATTACTAGTCGAGAATTTTAATCACTTCCTTTGTGTCTAGATATTTCCATTGGAACAAAGTATTCCCGTACCTTTTGTGAATTGGTATTTCTATTGGAACGAAGTATATCCTGAACCTTTGTGAATTTAACTTTTCTTATGAGTAAAGTTTTTCCCGTACTTATTGTGGATTGGTACGTTCAACTTTGAGGAAGAGTATTCCCGTACCTGAGGAATTTGTATTTCGGATACTTCGCTGGACTGTAGCTATACGGTTCTACCTGTGTCTGAGTGAAGCCAGAGAAGGGTCGGCCGCGACTACCGTAGACTAAATGGCCCCTTAATTAAAGTCTCCTTGAAATTGGAGCCTTAATTCCTCTACACTGGTGGTCCAATATATGTATGCTTAGAGTTGGTCTTCTTAGAAGGTAAAGTGGCGATGTTAGGATATAGTTTTTTTAATGTTTTGTGAAAAAAAAAAAATGAAATAATTAATGTATTTCCAAAATTTGGTATATTAGCAAATACATATAAATATATAATAAATGGTTAAAAGTTTTGAACGAAATATTTAAAATAGTAAATTTAAACTATGATGAAGTATTTACTAATAATTATTTTTTATATTATAAATGGGTAATGCATTAGGTATCTTGTGATATTATGCAATATAAATGCCATTATTCTCATAGTACCCCATCCCCACAGGCCTTCCAACCTTGGGCAGTGACCTGGACTGAGCTAACACTTCCCCCCCCCCCCTCGTTATCACTCGAGAGTTCTGTTAATTGGGTGTACTGAGGACAGTTGGTGGAAGCTGGGAGGGTTCTCATCCCTCTATACCTCAAGTTCTGGATTAGCTAGAACATCCAGGCTTCATAGGTTTCCATCGATGAAACAAAGATAAAGGATAACAAATAGTCTCTCCTTTACTTATTAATTATAAATTCTTACTATTTTTTTGGAAAGGAAAAGAAAGTTATATATATAGAAAAAGTGTATTTATGTAGAAAGTATATTTATATAGGAAGATGGCACTTATTTATTCCTGGATTTGATATTTGTAGGGTGTGTCTATGTATGTATGGGTGTGAATGAGTGTTTTGGTGAGTTATATTTATTGAATTCTTAAAAAAAAATGTGTTAAATAAATATATAAAAAAAATGTGTATTCGTGCTTAATTTCAATTACGTTAATAATTTATATTTTTATCGAATTTATATATGCCTAGGTATAGGGCACTGAAATTTTGAAAAGCTGAATGATCTATAAGATTGATCAAAAGAATAGTTCCGGGGGAGTAATATTTAGGCAAGATTGTTGGGACACTCTCCCGTCCCATAACATAATCTTTGGTGCCCAGACCAGGGATTTTCTTTTGATTTAAATTGGGCATAATCTTTCTAATTTTGATGCTGACTATTTTGTAACTTTTTGTTATATTTGTTTGTTTGCATTTCAAACTTATTTTTTGTCATTTTTTGCTACTTATTGTTTTGACAGTTTTCATAGCTTCTTATGGCTCACCAGTATGCTAATCTGGGAATTCCCATAGATGTGGACTTGCGCACTATATCACCCATTGACATAGACGGCGCAGTACTGGCGGAAATGCAGAATTCAGAAGTAAGGTCTAGGGTTGATATATCAGATATGTTTCGTAATTCAGGTACATCGCGACAGTCGACCTCCACCGGGGTTGAAGGCGCTCGACGTAAATTGCCTGAATTTGGTACTACAGACGGTGGCTATCGTACTCTGCATAATTTTGAGGGAAATAAATTATCCGCTCCTTTAGGATCAGATGGAAATCGGAAAAGTGATGATGTCAGTGGAAAGGGTGCACAGAAATCTAGGAGTGGTGCTGCTTCAAAGGGATACATACTGGAAAGGTTAAGAGGCGTTGAAGATGAAGCTGAAGAGCTGTTGATTCAGGGATGGAAATTATGTGGGCTTATGACCAAGTTAACCGATCATAGGATATGGAAGGATTATGTAGAGGGGAGAATTTATGGTAAGCCTCCAGATTCTCTAGTGTATGCGGTTTCGAAGGTTAAGAAATTGTTCCTAATGGACGAAGACGCGAGTGATTCTATTAATCGTACAAAAGCAGTTTTCTTGTCTAGGATGTGTTTGGGGTCGTGCGTTACTCCTTTGTGTGCTGAGGGGAGAAATATATATGGCTCGTTTACGTACACAGAATGGAATGATTATTTGCAGAATGTAATATCAAGCTCGTATTGGGAGTCTTTGCCTAGTTCATTACACTATACACATGGAGGTGGCAATGATTTTTTTGACCGTAAGCTGGATAACAAGATGAAGGAACTCTATCAAAAGGGGATCACTGATAAGCGGAATTCAGCAAAAGAGCAGACATCCCGTTATTCCGATCGTCAATATTTCGGCAACATTCCTAGACAGACTACTAAAAAGAGTGGAAGCAGTAGTCCTGACGAAAGTGATTCTTCTGTTTCCACACCAAGACGGAAGTACCGCCAAAGGGATTCAATGGAAGACGTTTTGAGATTGATGAAGAACATGGGAAAGGCACGTGAGGTAGTCAAACCAGAAGTCTACAATGCTACAGGCAGCGAATCTTTAAAGGAGTTCTTCGGGGAATACGAATTCTACTTTGACGAGAGATACGAAGGTAACGACAAGCAGAGGGCCAAGATACTTGGAGACTTCCTTGCAGGAGATATTAAAGCCTATTATCAAGCGATAGGTGGGAACAAACTCAGATATAGGGAAGTTAAGGAGAGTTTGAAGGAGTGGAATAGGCAGCAGAGGATAGATAGACATGGGTATCACGAAGAAAAATTCTATCAAGAACAGATGGAAGGCAACGAGTCCTTACATATATTTGCGACACGTCTGGAAAGGCTAGCTGATAAGCTTTTCAAAGGAAAAGGAGAGAAAGAGAGACAGTTATATCGGAAATTTCACAAGTCTGTTCCTCGCTCTTTTTCTAAGGTTTTGATGGCTCATGATAGAGACATGTTTGCTAGTGGTAGAGAGATGAATTGGAGCTACGTGAAGAGTTTAGCTGCAGCTCAAGATAGGTTTGCAAAAGCTCAGAATGGTGATTATTTTGGTGAAGATCTGAAGAACAGGAGAAAGGTAGATGAGGAAACCGAAGTATTTGTTCAGCGGAGTACTGTGAAACAGAGAGGCAGTTCTATGAAAGATCAGCATACAAATGGTGAGTGTGACCATAATAATCATGAACCTAGAAGGGAGGTGTCACATTGTGACTGGTGTGGAAGAGTAGGACATGCACCTCTGAATTGTTGGGTGAAGTTAGGCCTATGCGAGCTGTGTGGGGGACATGACCATAAAAAGGAAACTTGTAGTAAGTATGATCTAGGGTGGAAGACTTTCAGACCTAGGTGTCCTAGATGTGCCGGGGGACACCTGGGGCGTGATTGCCCTAATCATTTAAACTATTAAGCTTCAGACCCGAAGAGCAAAGTCTGGAGCAGAACACTGAGCGCTCACATAATTCGGGAGAACTCCCTAATCCAGATAAAGTAAGTAATAAGGAAAGGAGCACAGATTCCCTGACAGGAAGGAAGTCTCTTGTTAATTTGGCGAGTGTTGATTCAAATAGGATGTTTGTGCCCATTAAGATAGGCAATTTTAATACGGTTGCCTTGGTGGACACTGGCGCCACAAATAACATGATTGCAAGGGAACTTGTAAATAAATTGGAGTTACCTTATCTTAATAGCGAGGTGAATTATCAAGTAAGGGGTTTTGGATCTGGTAATAATCAGAAAATTGTAGGATCTGTAGATGTTGAGATTCAATTACATGGTATAAACATGAAATCTGCTAAATTTCTAGTATTAGAATCCTCATCATTCACGAATATACATGTAATTATTGGCGAAGAATTTTTATATCAAAATGGGGTTTCTGTAAATATTAAGAATAGCAGTTTTTCACAGGTTGATAAATACGGAGGATGCATTCAGATTTCTCAGAATCCTGGGAAAGAATGTAATGTTGTCTTTATTGAAGTACCTTGTCGTGCAACTAAAACGATTAAGGTATCTAGTCAAGACATAATGAAGACCAGTGTGTCATGGGACGGTGGAGCGGTACTTAGTGGATGTCCAGGCTGTCTTGTCGCAAAAAGTTCTCATCTTCTCTTGGTTGAAGGTAAGAATGACAGTACAGTCAAACTATATCCGGGTATTATCTCCTCCAGTGTTGGTGACGTACTTTTGACTTCTAGTAATCTCTCAAAGAAAATTAAGTATGGGGATGTAATAGGTTCAGTATCTTCAGTAGCTGAGAATTCCGAAGTGGAGGTATGTGTGTCGGCGCTGGATGGTGATGCTGATCGGAATGAAGAACCAAATGGTTGGGAGGCGGTCTTATTGGATCATTTATCCATGGAGAATAAAGAGAAGGTACGTTCCATGTTAAATAGTGTGAGTGGTTTATTTAGTACGGGAGAGTCTGATATGGGTACTCTTGAAGTTGAGGCCCATAAAATTGAATTGCTAAATAAGGGACCTATTTACCAGAAACCAAGGAGATTTAATGATAATGTAACAAGTAAAATTACTGAACAATGTGATGAACTAGAATTCCTCGATATTATAGAAAAGAGCAAGTCTCCTTGGTCTTCGCCCATTGTCCCAGTCATCAAAAAAGACGGTAGTTTACGTCTATGTGTAGATTACCGAAGGCTGAATGAGGCTACAAAACCAGACCGTCATCCAGTACCAAATCTCACCGATAGTGTTTACAGCCTACATGGCATGGAATACTTCACCTGTTTGGATTTGGTACGAGGATACTACCAGTTACCTCTATCGGTGGAGTCTAGGGAATTAACTGCTTTTTCAACCCCAACTGGTCATTACCAGTTTAAACGATTGCCATTCGGACTCAAAAATGCTCCTGCAGCATTTCAAAGAGCAATGCAGCAAATTGTGAGTGATTTTCCTCGCCAACAGGTGATCGTATATATCGACGACATTTTGATAATGAGCAGGACTTTCAAAGAACATTTGTTGCTGGTAAACAAGGTTTTGAACACTCTACTGAAATCTGGAATAAAGGTCAAACCACAAAAGTGTTCGCTTTTCAAACAAGAGGTAGAATACCTGGGTCATCTTGTTGGAAAGACTGGCATTAGAAAGTCTCCTGAATTCGTCGATAAGGTGATGGAATTCGAGAAACCTGACACCGTTGGGGAATTGAGACAATTTCTTGGCTTAGTAAATTTTCAAAGAAAATTTGTGCCAAATTTTTCTAGCATTCAAAAGCCCCTTAGTGAGATGACCGGTGGAAAAAATAAAAAGAAAAGATTGCAGTGGACGGAGGAGATGAATTTTGCCTTTGTTGAACTGAAGAGGAGAATAGTGGAGGATGTAAGATTATCCTTCCCTGATTATAGTGAAGCCGCATCTTCATTGGAGCTGTATGTTGACGCTTCGGGTGTTGGTACTAGAGCATGTCTAATGCAAAGACAAGATGGAGATCCACGAGTTATTGCCTACGCTTCAACCACCTTTTCTGGAGCGGAACGGAACTACTCTACAATTGAAAAAGAGTTAACCGGACTTCGATGGGCAGTGAAGTCATTCAGGCCGTTCTTGATTGGCTCTGAATTCGAAATCTACACGGACCATCAGCCATTAGTATACCTGAGCAATATGAAGATCTTGGATAGTCGATTGGCCAGGACTCATGAAGACCTTGCCGATTTCAATTTTAAAATTGTGTATCTGCCGGGTAAAGAGAACGTTGCAGCTGACCATCTCTCACGGTTGAGTATGACTAAGCAAGTCTCCGATCTCCAAGTAATAAGAGAAATGGAGCAGCTGGGGCATCTACCGGATGGAGTTCATCTTCATATGGAGGTGCCTGGAGGTGGGAATTCTATGATGGCCTCTCTTCAGCATCTGTCGATGATTTATAGTAACCTCCTTAGTCGTGAGCCATGTAAAGATATGAACTCTCTGAGACTTTTACTGATGAAGGAACTAAAGAAGAATGCGCAAAGTTATAATATACAAATAGACAAAGCTGGCAAAAGACAACTCCATCTAATGAGGTATAGTGGACAGATTCCATGTTTTGAAACTTTAAATGCTTTCTGTCAGTTGTTCAAGTGTAAGATTCTAGTTCATTTTTCTCCAAGTAACCCTATTTGGTTCTTGCCCCGTGATTCCAAAGAAGATAACATAGCCGTGTTACATATGCAATGCATATCTGGGATCCATTTTAACCCAGCTTATGTTGAAGGTGAATATGATGGGATACATCCTAAAGACAACGAGGATATTGACGCTTTAAGGGTCGAGAAATCTAGCATTGGTCCGCTAATTGAAGATGTTGGAATACAAGAGCAGAACTGTCACAGAAATTCTATAACCTTAGAAACAGAGACTTTCAGAGAAAACATTGATGTATGTATGGATCATGAACCAAGGCACATCGCTTGTATTCCGATTAATGTGCGGTCAAATATCAAATGTGTGCTGTTGGATAGCGGTTCACAAATAAATTGTGTATCAAGGAAATTTGCAATTGCCTTGGACTTGGAAGTTGATAGAGATCGTACATGTTCGATTGTAGGGCTTGGTGGAGTTGCATCGTGTACTTTCGGGACAGTTGATTTCGAGATGTATTTGAAAGGTATGGTGGGTACAAGCATTATAAGGGCATTTGTTGTTGAAGATGACGCGTTACCTGTATGCGTCCTATTAGGGGCAGATTTCATGAGACATAGTGGGATAACTATTGATTATTCCAGTGGGACTTATAAATTTGAAGGAGGAAAGTTTAGTAATTTTCCTTATTACAATGGCCGTATTGAATCTTCTATATTTACAGGAGCAATTGTCCCCGTAAATTCAATCAATGTGGAGTTGGATGACCTTGACCTAGTGATCAAAGAGCAGGAGGAAGATGATGAAGAGTCGTCTACTGTTATGGGGAAGCAGTTGGAATCTCAGGAGACTGCCGAAATACCATTCAACTTGG
Organism: Caprella mutica; assembly: GCA_947561585.1. Taxonomy (NCBI): domain Eukaryota; kingdom Metazoa; phylum Arthropoda; class Malacostraca; order Amphipoda; family Caprellidae; genus Caprella; species Caprella mutica. Next base: position 260,307 of record CANNZV010001733.1, read on the forward strand.
TGTCTAGAGATGAAGTCTTGAGGCTACAACGCAGGTGCCATATATTGAATAAGATTAGAATTTTGGTTAATAAGGGGGACAGTAGTTTCTTGCATTCTAAAGTTATTCGTTTTAAGCGGTATCGCAAAGATATTAGTATTGTAGATGGAGTGTTGGTGTACGGTAGTACCACCAAGCTTCCGATAGTAAGTTTTAAGGCACTTGTTGAAATTACTTTAAGTATGCATTGTGAGATGTCTCATCTTGGTAGAGAGAAGTTGATTAAATCTATTAATAACCATGTTTGGCATCCAAGTATTTCAAAGTGCGCTAGCGATATTACGAGGAGCTGTGATATTTGTCAAAGAATGAAGTCTTCTAGTACAGCTGCTCCTCCAGTTACTAAGGTAGTCACTAATCATCCTTACGAACTATTTGCTATAGATGTTGTTAAGCTTCCTAAATGTGGACCTTATTTGGGATGTCTAGTTGGGATTGACCATCATTCGAAATGGTTAATAGCTGTGCCAATAACCTCTTTTACAGGTAATTATATTTCTCGTCAATTTGAACAAAGGATTCTTGTTAGTATGATAGCCAAACCGACACGAGTTCTGAGTGATAATGGCCCAGAGTTTCGATGTGGACAGTTCAATGACATGTTGAAGAATTACAATATAAACCACCAGTTCACAACCCCTAACAGACCTGAAAGCAATGGTCTCGTAGAACGAGCTAATCGAACGTTGAGTCAACTTCTGAGAGTTGAAGGTGAGTTGAATCGGAATTGGATTGAAGTGCTGCCTAAAGTTCTATTGGTTTACAATAATACCTACCAGTCGGCAATCAATGGTTCCCCAGCTGATTGTTTATTGAAGATGTCCCATCCAATGACCGAACCTGTGCTTCTTCCGGGAAATGAAGTAGGTAACTGGCGTGAGGGGCATCCCTCTTTTGAAACTTTCGTAATCGGAGAAGAAGTATTGAAGAAAATAGTCAAGAGAGGTCACGAGACTTCTGAGAAATTTAAAGAACGGTTTACAGGCCCTTTCATTGTTAAAAAGGTTAACTCAAATGGTGTGACCTATGTAATTGGAGATGATGGGGGTGCTAGTGAGAACAGAGTCCATCATTCACAATTGAAGAGGTATGTTCGTCTTCCAAAATATGTTATCGATAATAATTACTTTAAAACAAATGTTATGAACCAGGTAATTGAAGAAGATAAAGGGATTTCTTCGTCAGAGGAGTCTCTCATTGTAGCTGGATTTTCAGCGATGCCGGGTGGTTTGTATTCAACTCAGAGCTCTGAAACTGAGGGTAACGACAGTGTTTACTCATCTGATGCATCACTTAGACAAAATAGAAGAGTTTCTAAGCGCAAGAGGAAATACTCAAAGAAAAAGGGAACCACTCATAGTAATAATGCATCTGAGCGTGATCACAACCAACCTGTGAAGTCACCAGTACCCTCCTTGCGGAGTCCATCACTTTCTGTAGACCATGATTGGTCATCAGATTTATCCGTTGTTTCTCGGGTGGATGAGCGGTCGGAAGGAGCTCTAAATGATGCTATTCTGGGAGAATCATCTGGTGATGAGCTTGTGGATCTCATGGAGAGTGTGTCAGAACCAGATGAAGAAGAGTTGGCGCAGATTTTGAGTCCCATTATTGAGATGGATGAATGGGAGTATGATTTTCCAGAAAGAAGCGAATCACCTATCAATGTTAAAAGGGTACGTGATCAGTGTCTGAGTTTGTTAGACGCTTGTACAAAAGGATTAAATTCAACTTCTAGCATACTTAAATTAGCATTGAGTTTAAGTTCTTCATTGAGTGATTCTGATAGATTGATTACTCCAGTGATATTGTCGCCGGTTCTTGACAAACTAAATTCTCTAATTAATCATGTTAATAGGGACTTTGTACTACTAGATGATGATCAAGGCAGTGACAGAGAATGTATTGTACATGACACAAACTCCAATTTCATTCGTACTCGGTCGAAGGGACCTGTGAAGGATCTCCCAAATGTTCAGCCGAAGGTATTAGAATTCAAAGGAAGTGCTGAATATAGGACCTGGGCTATGAAGTGGTGAAACGTTAAAATTATTTAGCCGGGATTTCATCTTGAGCGGGGAGGAGTGAAAAGGGATATACATTTGTTTTGAAATCCAGGCTAATGGAAAAAAAATCTGGGAATTTATTTCGAAAATTGAATTTGGGTGTTCTAAAGATAAAAATCGGAAAATCATAGTATTGAACCAGTAGCAATATATTGTGATCAGTTGTCGTATTTTTCAGTGGAACTAGGTTGTTCCTATAGTTCCGTGCGGTGAATCAGTTTTCAGTGTTCGGAGAAAATGAAGAAGTGCTGATAGGAATTATTAACTTTTCTTTAGTGTATATTTATGAATTGCTTTTCTATTAGTATATCTAGTATGTAAATAGATTTAGAGTTTAAGTAGTTCAAAATTTAGGGTTTGTCGATAATTTTGTCGTTTACCCCCTAACTTATTAGACTAAAGTAGTATTTAGCTGTTAATATTATCTGGGTGAAGGGTTATCGAAACAACCTATAGAAACTAAGTAAATAAATATATATATATAAGAAATATATAAATAAATGGGTATCAAATATTTGTAGAATAAAGTGGGTAATTCATATTATAGATATCTATATTGATAGTTTGGTCATAGGTCTTAAATATTAAAGTTTTGTGTTCGGAAATAGAGGAGGTAATGCTATTTGATTGCGTTTTGGGGAATCGTATAATTGCAGTATAGTTTATGTTTGTTGTGCATTATTCTAGGATTTGATTAAGTTTTGGGGGAATTGTTGAACAAGAGTTTTGTCTGTTCCTAATTACTAGTCGAGAATTTTAATCACTTCCTTTGTGTCTAGATATTTCCATTGGAACAAAGTATTCCCGTACCTTTTGTGAATTGGTATTTCTATTGGAACGAAGTATATCCTGAACCTTTGTGAATTTAACTTTTCTTATGAGTAAAGTTTTTCCCGTACTTATTGTGGATTGGTACGTTCAACTTTGAGGAAGAGTATTCCCGTACCTGAGGAATTTGTATTTCGGATACTTCGCTGGACTGTAGCTATACGGTTCTACCTGTGTCTGAGTGAAGCCAGAGAAGGGTCGGCCGCGACTACCGTAGACTAAATGGCCCCTTAATTAAAGTCTCCTTGAAATTGGAGCCTTAATTCCTCTACACTGGTGGTCCAATATATGTATGCTTAGAGTTGGTCTTCTTAGAAGGTAAAGTGGCGATGTTAGGATATAGTTTTTTTAATGTTTTGTGAAAAAAAAAAAAATGAAATAATTAATGTATTTCCAAAATTTGGTATATTAGCAAATACATATAAATATATAATAAATGGTTAAAAGTTTTGAACGAAATATTTAAAATAGTAAATTTAAACTATGATGAAGTATTTACTAATAATTATTTTTTATATTATAAATGGGTAATGCATTAGGTATCTTGTGATATTATGCAATATAAATGCCATTATTCTCATAGTACCCCATCCCCACAGGCCTTCCAACCTTGGGCAGTGACCTGGACTGAGCTAACACTTCCCCCCCCCCCCTCGTTATCACTCGAGAGTTCTGTTAATTGGGTGTACTGAGGACAGTTGGTGGAAGCTGGGAGGGTTCTCATCCCTCTATACCTCAAGTTCTGGATTAGCTAGAACATCCAGGCTTCATAGGTTTCCATCGATGAAACAAAGATAAAGGATAACAAATAGTCTCTCCTTTACTTATTAATTATAAATTCTTACTATTTTTTTGGAAAGGAAAAGAAAGTTATATATATAGAAAAAGTGTATTTATGTAGAAAGTATATTTATATAGGAAGATGGCACTTATTTATTCCTGGATTTGATATTTGTAGGGTGTGTCTATGTATGTATGGGTGTGAATGAGTGTTTTGGTGAGTTATATTTATTGAATTCTTAAAAAAAAATGTGTTAAATAAATATATAAAAAAAATGTGTATTCGTGCTTAATTTCAATTACGTTAATAATTTATATTTTTATCGAATTTATATATGCCTAGGTATAGGGCACTGAAATTTTGAAAAGCTGAATGATCTATAAGATTGATCAAAAGAATAGTTCCGGGGGAGTAATATTTAGGCAAGATTGTTGGGACACTCTCCCGTCCCATAACATCATGATATAATTAAACAAACTGGACGATGGTCTAGATCTGCCTATCTTAACTATATTCGGTTGGACACTTTCGTTTTACCTAATCATTGGGTACTAAACAATTTTTTTTTCCAGTTTTCTCCTTTTTTTCCTTGAAAAAATTCTTCTGTCAGAGAACTTTTATGGCGTAATCTGCTCCCCTCATATGTATTTTGTCTTTGAACTCTTTATCATAAACTTTGATTATTAATTAATTTACGCAATTCACATTTCCTGTTTAAGATTTAGTACATCGTAATTACTTTGAATGTATAAAATTATATCTGGAAATTATTAATTAAAAATTAAATCCCAAAATTTATAGTTTGATTTTACTAAATATCTAAAACTCTTTGTTATCCTCCATCTCAAATTTATTGTACAATGTCCATTCTTTTAATTTCAAATTAGAAATGACCATGCTTGCTGAATACTTGCAACACCTTCTCCTGTCTCTTCATTCTTATTCTTTATTATTCAGTTCATTACTTCGTTAGAATATAATCAATTTATAAAGTATCATTTCTGCAATTCCTTGCCTGTACTCTTTCGTAAACATGACTATGATTCTAATTATATTTGTGTATTTATGAAAAAAAATTGTTACCAACTGTTGCTACCTGAGTTTGGTGCGTTATCACACTCACATATCTTGCTACCTCGTCAAAATTAATTATAATTTAATTTCCTTTCGAGGACAGTGGTCAATCTTTTCGTTTCAGGAAGGGCTTTAACCCCCGTATTATATTGAAGTCATTTATTGATTCGCTTTGCATTTTTTTTAATACATTTGAGGTATCTGATGTAGTGTATTCACATAATGCCTAGTCTTTAATTTACATTGAAAAATAGAGATAAAGTACTATTCACTACTTGAAGGTATTTTGAAGGTATTATTCTATATAAAAAATACTAGAGCTCGTTTTATGAAAATAAAAATAATTATAATATGGAGGAGCAGCTTACATAACTTTGTGTACAGGATAAAGTTCTTTGTTGACCTGATTCAAAAGTTATGACTCTTTTCTTAACTTAATATATCCTCTTCACTTTCATGTAATAAACTTTGTGTATACATAATTAATGCATTTCACTTATTTTACAGGAGAATTAGACATTTTAAATCAACTTAGCTATATATGATTTTCAATCTTTAATAGTGAAGTGGAAGTTAAAATTCCAAAAAATCGCTATGGAATGCTGAAATTTGGAAACACTCAAATTAATTTATTATTTCATCTAGACTAGTTGGTGAAACTAGATCTGCATTTTATGTTTACTTGCAATGCAACTCCTGGATGTTGGGTTTATAATCTGATTAGTTACGTGGTTAGCATCTAATATGCTATTAAACACTAACGCTGTTAGTGTTTTATCTTTACAATCTTTAGATTTTATTTTCCATAGGTATGGGTGCTCTTCAACTAGGCCAATGAAAGGGGTTGTTGATAGTCTGGCAATCGCTACTGACAGACAGTGGCACTTTGTGGTGAGCGTTCGCTCTCAGAGCGATAGCTTGGTCACCACCAAGTTTTACCAAAAAGGGTGGGGCAAGTAGCAAAGTGGGCGTGGCATAGAGCAGTGTCACCACAAAGTGGCACTGAGCACTTACCGTGTAAAGGCCCCTTTAACCATGCAATAAACAAGCGAAGAACGAATATTCAGAGTGAAAACTTCAATGAGATCAAAATGTCACTGAAGTTGTTCTATTTCAAAATAGTTTCCAAGGAAGAAGTGTAAGCTCCCTGTATTAATATGTTTACCATTATAATTTTTTTTCCTTTATTCACTGCCTTTTATTAAGTAAAATAACAGAGTTAGATCTAAGAATGACCTTCGCGCAATGACAAAAATAGTCACCCTCAGTCTTTGCTTACCTGTTCTTTATTTATGTCCATCAGTTAAAAATACATAGTATTTACCAGTTAATAGTATTATGGGGGAAAGAATAAACGACGTCACTTTGAATTTTATTAGCACAAACCGTGGAGTTTTCAGTCAATATTTTGAGATTTGACACCGTTGCATAACATAAGCACCTCCCACACGTAGTAAGAAAAAAGATGCCAATTAGTGAATAGTAAATGACTACATAGATACCAATTAGTGATTTTTTTGAATATTCAAAAACATTTCCAGTTAAATAATGTCGAATACGAAATTTTCCTTTCGATTAAAGTTAACATTACTATTAAGCCAGTAATAACAATATGACATGTATTTTAATTTCTTCAACAATTCTTTCAAAATCTAAGAAAAAATTCGTATCATTCATTATATTATATGTTTTACAACATTTAACTTAAGCTAAATAGCGCTTAGCGTATTTGCCTAACATAACTTCGAGATTATCTAAAGTATTATACCTTAAACAGTAATTAGGAATAATTCCTTCGATCAAACTATTTTGCATCGCAAACCTAACGAAATATGGGGGAAAAGATGGAATTTTTTTAACTGTATATATCATTGCAGGTTTCATGATTTTTTGCGGCAATTGTATTGTCAAATTTTCCACAGCTTTGAGAGTTAGAATAGTTTGGTTTGTTATACTTATATTAATGAGTGCTAAGATATAAACCACGATATTTCATCGTATTTAATTTTCAATCTTGCTTTTGTTATGATATTTAAGATAGGTCAATAATGATTCATGACGCACTTTATACAAGTTTGGGCTTGGGACTACATCCGCACAGAACAGATGCAACAGATTGGCCCATGCGGATCGAAATGCAATTGCACCAAACAGTTCATGTGTATATTATATGCAAGAATTTAATCATGGGACATAGAAAACAATATTTTATAAACAAATGGACAATGGTTAGAAGGCAAGAAATGAAACATGAACTTCCCAGTTCTTTTGAACTATTTATTCATTCAAACTTTACTATCAAAGCTCAAAAGCCATTGAAGAGCAAGGTCAGGAAGATATTTAACAACAATTCTAGTTGAGAAAAGAAACATGCCAAAAGATACTGGTTTTCACAAAATTCTTTTTAATTTCTACCTTGTCAGTTTTTAACGCTACTTTCAGTTTTAGAGGACATTTATGCTCTTCAACTAGGTGATCAGATTTTTTTAGTAGACTTAATTTACTATCACCTCGTCATTTTCCTCTTACATCCTTGAGGTGCTTGTCTCACTTTTATGTCACATTATTTGGTAAGAGACATAATTCATCGGGTAGCCTATCTGTATCCATGAGAATAGTCATTGACTGGTGGTTGGTAACTGTATATTTTCTGACTGCTTCTTAGAGTCCATTGTAATTTATTATCCTTTAAAGTGGTAATATAATCTTGGATTTCGAAACAGACGTCAAACCCTTGACTAAATTTATTAAATTAAATCGCAAGATCCTTCGATTCATGAATTACCTTTAAAGATTTATCATTTATTTATACCCTTTATTCTGCAATTTTGTAAAAAGAGGGAAGGACTCTCGAGAATGGAAATTCGGATGTAAACTTCTATCCTCTGACATGGCTAGACGAGTTTGCTCCATTGCTATATTCGCAATAGATTTTTTTTATATAATATTCTTTTTGCAGACAATCAGAGGAGTTCTAATTTTAACAACGTAAGATTCATGTAAATATTATACGAAACCTAAAACTTTTAGTGTTCTTTTGTTATTTTAACGTTTCTTTGTTGGTTTAAAACTAATTTGAGTTTTTTTATGACTTGTCAAAAACACGGCATTTATCATAAATTCATAATTATTTACAGTTCTATCTTTCACCAGCTGTCCAATTATCTTAAGCGCAAATAAAAGCTACCCTCGTTAGGATATTAGTCTTATTTTGAATTTAATTCAAATTTAATATCCAAATCAAATTGTTCGCTGAATGATTAACTATTTACTGGAGTAACTCGAGGTTTAATTTAGCAAAATTATTTTGGAAATCTCCAAAAGGCAATTTATGGTGAATCGAAATCAAAGACTCAAATCTGAAAGGCATAAGCATTTGCAACAAATAGGATAAAGAATCAATTTATTTAACAAACGCTTTACAAATAAAATAAAATTCAAAAGCGTTAAAATGATGTAATAAAGATTCTTACAGGTAATATATAACTCTAGTAACAGTTATAAAAAATCAAGTTATATACAGAAGTTTTTATATTAATTTGCTATTAATAATAAGTATATACAAACAGTTTTATAGATCGATGAATCTAAGAATGTTGGTGTACAGGAATACGTAAATATGGAACAAACATTTAAAACAAACTAAATATAAATTTAATTATAACAATGAATTAATGAACGGATTCAGAATAAAAAATAAAGTTGTATATTTCTAAACTAATACCATCGCATAAATATAAAATAATCCGATATTGATTTCATAATATTTAGTGAAGCGTAGCTCTTTCGACTTCCAGACACTCTTCTATGCGACGAGGCATACTTCTAGCTAGATTTTCAAAGAAATAAGGAAAATTTTCTAAGTTTATTCCACATGCTGGCTACGTGCTGTTCAAGAGCTTCAGACGATCTTTCATTGGCATGGTCCCACTCGATGACTATCCAGCCCCACACATTTTCAATAGGATTAAGATCCGGATTTCTTGCCGGTCAGCGTAGGGGTTGGAAGTTGCCATTGTCTCTGACTTATAGTAAGTCAGTATAGTATAGTCTCTGACTTATATAGCACAATCCTATAAGTAGACTCGATTTCACGTCCTTCACTCGAATAAGACATCTCTACTTGCATTTTCTAACTTTTATCTCAAACCAATCGTTAATCTTCTCATAATTAAGGGAATATTTTATATTTGTTCCTTTGTTTGATGTGCGTGAAAACATTATTTACTACTGAATAGATTATGCGTTCCATATGTATTTGTGTATGATAAAGAATATAGGATGAATTTTGTAAGTTTCAATATTTAATGTTGTGCGGTGTTGTAATTTGGACTATGTTTTGTCTATTGCCATTTTCACTATGTCCATCATTTTTTCAACGCTCCTTGTGATTCTAGAGGATGAAACTAGGGTTTTAACCTTAAACTATGAAGTTCAGTAGCCTTCGTCGCAGTTTTCATTCAAATTCACATCTTCATTCTCCTCTTCTATCCGTAAGTTTACACATAGGTGGTTTTCTCCTTTTTCGTCTCATTTCATTGGTAAGCGACTGAATTCACGGAGTAGCTTTTCTGCATATATGAGAGCTTTGTCACCGACTGTTTGTAGGTTATTTTTGATCGTGAAGCCAGCTTTCTTTCTCACAGCTTCTTCAAGTCCCTTGTATTGGGCTTTCTTTTGACTTTATTCGTTTAGCCTTTGGTTCAGAAAACAGACGTTAAGCCCCATACTAAATAAATTATCATCTATTACATACGGGTTTTTTTTTTCCTGGGTTTAATAATTGCCCTGTGCCCAACTATTGTCCTGCACCCAATTATTTGCGGGCGCGATTGTCAATGCACCGTTCTTTCATAACGTATCCTTTTTTTATAGCTCTTCCATATGAAGATTGTGAAGTTTTCCTAAACTATTATTTTTTGGTCCACCCTAGTGTATGTATGTGCCACCGACCGTTCTCCTCTATCGTCGATTGTGCTGTGCAATCTGTAGATTCTTAATTAGTGAAGAGAGCCTTGACAATAATTATTTATAGTTAGGTTAGTGGTCTGGGGACAATTCCGTCCTTCCCATGCTGAATTCGACAATGACAAAATATAATATTACTGTTTTACTGTTCAATAAAGCAACCTAAGTGAAAGATAAAGTATTTATTTTACACTTACCGAAACCACTAAGGGTGATAAGCCTTCATGAGCCTCCAACCGGACCGCTAACCTAACCTTATGTAATAATTTTTAATGCTGCATTCAATGTTCATTGAACGTTCAGTGATAGATTAATGTTTGTGGTAACGATGGATTTATAGATGCGTAACGCGAATAGTGGGTTGAATATTAGTGATAAAATTGCGGAATGAATGTTCTTAATGATTAAATGTAATGGAATTAACTGTGCAATGAGATAGAACAGATATTTCTTCATGAAATCTTTGGTTATCTGGAATAAAATCTTTTGTTTGAAAACTAATTGCGCAAAAAGGTAAAAATACGAGAATTAATAATAATATGCTTAAGTCAAGAATTTATCCACTAAGTTATTTTATTTATTTACAATTTTAAAATGTATAGCTTTGCAAATTTACCTCTTACAGTAATGTAAGAGGTAATATTAATCCTATTTAACTCTGTACTATAGGAGGAGAAGTAGGAGAGGCAGGGGGGGGGGGATTTTTATAATGTCTCCAGCTTCTGTAACAGTAATATGTAATAGCTGATTGTTGTTGTGCATTTAACTCTTAAATGGTGAATATAGTTTCCTAAAATTTAGTGCAGGTATTCATTTGATTGTATCCTTGGCATGAATCACTAATAATTCTTGAAATTAGATTTTTTTCCTTTTATATCTAACTCTTCCCAATAAAGAATAGTTTTATCTATTTCACTGAATAGCTAAGACTAATTTTTTCAACAGATTTATACAAAAATAAATGAACATAGTGTGAATCCATAAATATACTCTATTTCTCTACTAAAGAGGTATAAACATGAAATTTTACTCAGCATGTGGTTGGTGTTACACACTCTACGCCAAAATTAGAAAATCATTTGACCAATTATATCATTAACTAATACAAATTAGCAGTGAAGAAATTTGTTTGAAACATGAACTTTATTTACTCTCAATACACCTCAGAAGTTCAATGCATTATTACCGGCAACGATAGTATAAGGATACTAGTTAGGTATCCTGAGCGTTACTTTAAGTCACATTACTTTGTAAGTGACTGTATTTACATATGGTAACTTTCATAACCATTTGGTGGTAATAGGTGACTTATTCACCTCAATTAGATACCACAATCTGAATAAATCAAAAGGAAGGGGAAAGACTGATTATCACAGAATCATTATATCGAAAATTAACATGAAAAGGTCTAATTTAAATTAAATGCAATTATTTATACTAGATAAATTTTCATTCTTGTAAGTAAAGGAGGTTGGATTAGAAATAAATTTTGAATATGAAAATTAATTCATACCTCGATGAAGAAGTGATATGCACTATATTTGTTGATACTTTTAAATTCGTGTTTATTTTCATGATCATAAAAGATTAGTCGAAAATTTATTCACTTTATTTAAATTTTCTAATATACTGCAAACTTTTATATCAATTTTGCATAGAATCCCATAACTGCTTCTCCTGAAAGCTGTTAGAGGTGAACGGACGGATGAGAAACACAAAGAGCTTCTTTAGGTTCCTGGATGTAGAAATTACATTTATTCTTATATCATGTTTATATACTAATTTGGAAAACTTAACCTTCAATTTTTTTTCTGTAGGATTGAAATGTTCAATTGAAAAGTATTATATCTAATCATCTAGGCTATACATAAACTATTTTTCTATCTGACTACTTCTTCAAAGTCCCTTGTATCTCTTTTTCCATTTCATCTATTTGAGTCAGAGTAGAATTCAGAATCTATGATTCAGATAATAACTAATGTTTTGCGTTGGAATTATATGACTGGACTAGAAAATGAATGAGTATCAATTCACAAACAGTGAATTAGAGATTCTTAGCGAAGTTAATTAAGCAAAGAAAATACATTAAATACTTTGAATAAGATATATTTGTTATTTTTTTCTTTTTTAATATTGTGAAGAATAGCTGTATATATGGATTACCTTAAATAATTTTTGGGGTATCCATGATAATTAATTTATGAAGATATTAAAAAAAACCTTTCTACACTCTTATAAAGCGGGAGCAGCAATGACTCCCTTTATTAAAGATTCCTCTACGATGATCATAGGTACGACTGTGTATTCAATTTAGAAGTTGAAAAACTTATATAAATGTAGTTTTAATTTGCCTGACTGTTTATATTGAATGGCAGGTTAGTGTAATAAAAGATGATAGATATTAAATCCAAGGAAGCCAAATATTTTTCGTGTTATGCCAAACGAAATATAGTTATAAGGTTTTAATTTTTTACTAATAGAAAATTATGAGTGGAAATATATTTTGAAGATGAAAAGCAATTAAGTCATAGATTCTATTCTTTCCATCAAAATTTGATATACAATGAAATCGGTCACTGCCCGTTAGTAGTTTTAGGTAACCACTCAATTAGCGTATCTTGAATTCACTGTTTCTCAGCTACACTTAATCGAAAAATAAGAAAAATATACATAGCTCATCGGAATAGTTAAAATAAATATAGATTTCATCAAAAGCATTATATGATATTAAGTCTATATTAATACGACAAAATATAATTTTCTCCATCTTCAAAAATATTCAACAAATTCACTAATTGGTATCTATATAGTCATTTACTATTCACTAATTGGCATCTTTTTCCTTACTACGTGTAGGAGGTGCTTATGTTATGCAACCTTGTCAAATCTCAAAATATTGACTGAAAACTCCACGATTTTGGCTTATAAAATTCAAAGTGACCTCGTTTATTCTTTCCCCCATAATACAATAAGAGGCGGTGAAAAAGAGAACAAGATACAGTTTTTTCGTCCATAGGTTAACGATTTATAAGTATTTGAAAAAGAGGAAACATTTTGGTGGCCCATACTGTATAGGAATGACAGACGGCTAACTTAGTTCGTGAATTGTCCACCTTCATCTGACGAAGAGTTAATGCTACATGCGAATTAATTAACTATATTATATCAATGATTCACATCAATACACGAAACAGGGCGCTTGTCAGCTTACATAACTTTTAAGATCTTTTATCGATAATGTCTTCGTTTAAGAAGTAACAAAAACAACATTAATTTTACATTTACAAAAAATTAATCCAGGAGCTTCATTCTTACAAATTACGTCACTAGGTTATACACTTTGTAAGAAGACTTTTCGAAAGACGCATCAGAACATTCAAAAATTACTTTATTGCTTTAGTTATATTTGTCAAAGTGATCTCGAGTGTTACAATAATTACATTCTAAAATTTACGTATTTAATATAAATTGAATATTCAATATCAGGTTCCTCTTTGAAACTGCTGAGCGTGTTTCAGTAGCTTTTAATGTACCAGGTGTGTGTTTTTCCAGATGTACATTTTACGATTTATCAGTGCATTTTAAAATCTAAACAAACAAATTCTTACTTTTTATTTAAAATGGTAGTCCGATCACTAGATTATCAGAATATCTAATTTTATTGTTCGGACAGACTGGCCGATTTAACGAAGAATCCATCTGTCCACCCTGACGATTACTGGAAAAACTAACTTACCGTCATGCGTCCGATAACAAACTGGTATTTTAACTCATTAATTTAGATCGTTACATTGGCCGATAACATTAATAAATAAATTTTGAGATAGTTATGCTTGTATATATGATTGGCCACCTGATGATAATATAATTGGAAGTGACGGAACATAGATATTGCTATGACGATTACTAGCATTCTAGACCAATGGGACATTTTTGCTTCTAATTGCATAAGCAATAACATAATGTGCTTATGTGTAATATGATTGGAAAGATAAAAATTCCAGCTTTTTAATGATGGTTACATCGCGGCAGTAGCATTTATTTGCGACTCGTTATTGGTATTTGTTTGTAATTTATCCTTAAGTGACCGATCACTGGCACAAACACCCTACATTTTTGTATTGAATATTGCTTATTTACTCTAATAAACCGAAATTTTGTTGACATTTCAAGGTAATTTATCGATAAATAATGTAAATAAAGCAATCTATCGGATTTTCGATCAAATTTATTTGATCAAATGAATGCTATTTCATCTGAAAATACATGCAGTGATTTTAGCCGATAAGTTTCTTAAAATTAAGCTATTTTTATAAAGATTATTGTAATAGTAATGACTATCTAGCTAAAACTATATTTAAAATTATTCTGTATGCTATTTCTCGGAAATAGCATACCTAACTTACTTGATAGAAATCAAATCTTAACTATCCACATAAAATTTAAAGCTCACATTAATTGAGAATTAAGCTATACATTCGTACCTAGCTATAATATCAAATGCGTCCAATTAAAACTCCAAATGGATTAGGCATTCAAATTCTGATTAAGTTCTACCCATTCAACCCTAGAATGGTTAGCCTATAATTTATTAAGTGGAAGTTAAGCCCCTGGAGAATAATATTCCAAATTAAAAAATTATAATGAAACATTTTATCTTTAAACATACATACATGCAATAACAAATATAAATATAAGTATCGTATAGAGTATATGATTATGAAAATATAAATTGGGATATAAATATATTTATTTCTTGTTAACTAAAAAAACTTTTTATTTAATGAAGTTACTTATTTTATTGCAATTTTCATTTTAAATTGACATGATTAAGGCTCGGACATTGGGGCATTAATAAGTTAAATGCCACTAGCGCTCATAATGCTCCAAACGCTTTAAACGCCCCAAAATGCTCAAAAACGCCCCAAAATGCTCGATATGTACTCTGGTTGACTTCTATTGCGCACCAAGATTGAGTAATGTCAAATAACTGTATCATTCTTACCGGGTGGACAACTGAACTTTTAAGTGCGTTTAATGGTTCATAGAGCTTAAACGTGAATGGTCGAACTAATTTCACATAGTTATCTACCAGTGATTGCTGAGACTGTTTATTTAGGTAACATTAATAATTCATACGTTTCTTTCACCATCTTTCATATTACCAATAATTAGTTCGTATAAATATACTTAAACTAAAAATAGATTAAAATACGAATTTGATATTGATAGAGAGATAGCTTCAGTGAAATACCAGGGTATGTGTTTGTGTCCTATTGCCTAGGTACAGTCAAAGAAATTGTATCCGTATTCATTTTTTATAGTAAACTAATTTCAAATGTTGAAGATAAATCATATTACAGGTAAAGCTCGTAAAGATCGGGCAAAAAATATCCGTTCTATAAGGGCCATGTAGCTCTTACAATGACATCTTTAAATTATATGGATTAACAAATATATTCTATGTCTACCATCAATCTAGTCATGCATTGATTAATTTGATTATATTCACTTAATGAGTTAATGTATTGTTGTTCAGTTTTTTTAATGATTTAATTTTGTTACCCTTTTCTTATACATTTTCTTTGATTAGAAAAGTTCTATAAAAATTAAAAAGAGGTGTAACTATTCTAATAGTAACCCTAGATTTTCACGTAATTCATATCTATTTAGTTACAAATATCTTTGTTTTATTTTACATACTTTATTTGTTCGAACATTTGTTTGAGTAAGTAAATACTGGGTTGAATGTTTTGCAAGGCGTAGTGAAGAAACCAGACTGAAATATTTCCCGAATTGACTCCCTAAGATGTTTCCCGCTATGCTAGTGCCCCTGTTACTTCCACAGAAGTATAGATTATTCTTTTTATTGAAATATGTGGTCTCAGATAGACGATGAAGGGTCAAAAAATGTCAAAGAAGTAATGGTTTTATCTTGTTGATATGGGTTAACTTTCACATTCTTACCAAACTTCAACAACATGTGATGCTAGAATTTTCTGTAACATTATAGACTCGATATAGATTCCAATTATTATATGTACTGACTGCATACGTTCGTTTTGGTTTCAACATTTATTGTTTTTTTTTCTTATGTTTTTTTAAGTATTGCACAATACTTTTGAGCCTTACATATTTACATAATGATTTTTCAAAATGAATTATTTATCGATAAAAATTAAAGATAATTCTTGTGTATATTTCATCCAAAAACTCTTCAAAAAACAAAAACTCGTGTTAAAATTCTTACTTTGATAAGTAACACGCTTTTTCTTTCGGTGCATGAAACACTCCAAAAACTGCCTCAAATGCACCAATAACTGTCCCCGAATGCACTGATAAATGTTTCAAATGCTCCGATAAGTGCCCCAAATGCCCCGATAAGTGACCCAAATGCTCCGATAATGGCCCAAAATGCTCTTTTCTTTCGCTCCTACTGCACATTTATGGCGCTACAAGTGCTCGTTTTGACCGCTACTACTGCTCTTTTTTAAGTGCCCCAATGTCCTAGCTCTAGACATGATGAATGAAATTTTTTATTCTATTTTATATCTTCAAAAATAAATGATTTCGTTCATAATTATATTTTATTAATTATTTAATTTAGGGTAAAATTTTCTCCACGGGTAACCATCCGCCTTAGCAAATTACAGGGTAACCATTCTAGGGTTAAGTATTTATAAATAGAATGAAATTTGATATCTATGGGAAGGCATTATTTTTTTAATTCTGTAATTCGTTGAAAAAAGTTAACATCCGTTTATGACTCAGATTTTCTGATTTTAATTTTAATACGGAAATATTTGGCCTACTAATTGAATTTAATTTGACGTTCATTGTAGTCTGATTTGTGCGAAGACAACATGGGTGATTAGAATGTTGCAAGATTAACTATTTTCTACCTAGGAATTTATTAAAAACCACTTTATAATCCTTTTGACTCTCGCATTTTTTTGCAGTGACTCACTAGGAGCGCAAAATAAGATTATCATCTCATTGTTTTTGTTAGATATTTTCGGAAAATCGTGACTACTCTTTCTATAGTGAACCGATTTGACTGCAGCGAACATTAGCCCTATTAACCTAACCGCTGGCTAGGCGTATAGACTACATACAGGGTGGGGCGTAAGTTTGGAAGCAAATGAAAGTGCATATTATA
Source organism: Caprella mutica (assembly GCA_947561585.1). Taxonomy (NCBI): domain Eukaryota; kingdom Metazoa; phylum Arthropoda; class Malacostraca; order Amphipoda; family Caprellidae; genus Caprella; species Caprella mutica. The sequence continues at coordinate 277,222 of CANNZV010001733.1, forward strand.
ATCCAACGAAAAATATATCTAATAATTTACAGTTATGTATTATTACATAAGGGTTTTAAGAATTCAAAAATCATAAATTTATTCAAAATGTCCTCCCTTGTTTTTAATAACAGCCTCAAATCTCCTCCGAACTCCTCCTACTGCGGCACGCAACTGTTCTTGTGAAATTTCCTTCCAAGATCTCTGGAGCGAACGCTTTAAATCATCCACACTGCGATGGAATTTACCCCAGGCCTTTGATTCAAGAATGGACCATACCGAAAAGTCCATAGGATTAACATCTGGGGAGCAGGGAGGCCACATTTCTTTGGACCAAAACCGTAGAAGATAGTCATGGCAACAGTTTTGAGTGACAATTGCAGTATGTGAAGTCGCGCCGTCTTGCTGAAATGTCCATAGAGTGTCATTACCGAAGTGATCCTTAGCTGCTTCCAACATTGGCGTCAAAATACTCTCAATATAACATTTAGCATTGATTTTGGCGCTTTGTTCCACAAAAATTAAAGGAGATCTCCAAGTTTCTGAAACGGCGGCCCAGACCATTACTGAAGCAGGTTTCATGGTTCTGTGGACAGTTTTTTGGTTGTATGGGATGTCTTTTGCACTTTTACCAATTATTCTGTCATTCCTCCGGTTATGAGCCATTTCCACTGTGAAAATTGTTTCGTCAGACCAAACAATTTCACCAGCCGTGCCAGACTTCAATTCTCTCAGAAGTGCTTTGCTTCTCTCCAATCTCTTTTTCTTTACAGCTTCTGACAGAGTCTGTCTCTTTTGGAGGGTGAAAGAGGACATCTTTAGGTCTTCTTTGACAACTCTTCTCATTGTTCTGGGAGAACAACAAGCTGTTTTGGCTAACAATCGTATTGACCTTTTCGGGTTCCTCCTGATCTTCTCTCGGGCACATTTTATCAGTTTTTTGGTGCGTTGTGAGCGTGGTCTACCACTTCTTGGACGATCAGTCAAGTCTCCTCTCTCATTAAAACGCTTCACACACTTCCAAGCAGTCGATCTCGGTATTGAGAGAGTCTTTGAAATGACGGAATCTGACTTCCCGGCACGGTGTAGAGCAATAATGGCTTCTCTTTTGTCTGACATTTTTGAATTGACTAATTTTTTGTAAAAAATAACACTGCCACGTCATAATGTGGCATAACCCTATCACCTACTTGGAACTTATTTTTAAGAATAATTATATTAATGTTTGAAAAATTGCTTCCAAACTTACGCCCCACCCTGTATTACTGGATCAGTGTAAATTCATTGTATGGTAAATTCATCGCTATTTCGAGACCGAATATTTCGAGACCGAATATTTCGAGACCGAATATTTCGAGACCGAATATTTTGAGACCGAAAATTTTGAGACCGAAAATTTTGAGACTGAAAATTTTGAGACTGAAAATTTTGAGACTGAAAATTTTGAGACTGAAAATTTTGAGACTGAAAATTTTGAGACTGAAAATTTTGAGACTGAAAATTTTGAGACTGAAAATTTTGAGACTGAAAATTTTGAGACTGAAAATTTTGAGACTGAAAATTTTGAGACTGAAAATTTTGAGACTGAAAATTTTGAGACTGAAAATTTTGAGACTGAAAATTTTGAGACTGAAAATTTTGAGACTGAAAATTTTGAGACTGAAAATTTTGAGACTGAAAATTTTGAGACTGAAAATTTTGAGACTGAAAATTTTGAGACTGAAAATTTTGAGACTGAAAATTTTGAGACTGAAAATTTTGAGACCGAAGTTAGTGAGTCTCAACTTTTTTATACACTTCATGAAAATAGTCTTAAAACTTCCATTATTAAAACTTAAATTTAATTTCTGATTTCAGATACTATGCTTTCTCATATCAGGATGCAAGATGGAAATACTATTACAACACTAAATGAATACATTGATAATAAGATATACCTCGAAAACTTAGAATGCCTGATTCTACTTTCTGTGGACTTTGAACCGTTACCTACAAGCCGTGAATTCTTTATTGATGTACATGAATTACTGAGATCCATAAAGAGTTTAGTGTTTCATCATCACCCTAACATGAAGACATCAACCTACCTTCGAGTGAACAGAGATGGCCTTCCTCTGAACATTGGCTCCATAATCTATCAGCTGGCTAGGTACGCGAGGAATTTCACTGAACAAATATTTGTGGGTATAAATAAAGAAGAGCCCATTCACCACTGTTCACATGAGGATTGTAGTATAGATTATCTGATCCATCCATGTGGACATGAAATTTACAGATGCTCTTCGCACCAATTGCCGGATACTGTCACTACCAACGAAATGTAAGTAAATGGTTTTTGACGGATTTTTTAAAAATATTATATTGCTACATAATTATAAGTAATATATAACACCCCCCCCCCCACGATGCTAGTAAATAGAAAAATAGCCATAAGACGAGAGCTTTCCAGTTATTTTTTTCAATTAGTTTCAATGGTAGCTAGTTTGAGTCAAAGTGGTAATTCAGAAGATAGAAATTATGGCGAAAATGTTAATGTATTGAGCTATTTGTCAATGTAATAGGTAAATGTAATTTATATATGCGAATATAATCTAAATTATATAATTTTAAATAATTTATCTTGATAATAATCTAATTATCATGAATTCATATATTGATAGTGAATAATTTTGGGTTTCTGTTCTATATGAAAGATAGAGATTGATATTATTAATATTAAGGAGAGATTTAACCTTATATCTTTTTCCTACTTTTCAGCACCTGCTTTGTCTGTCATAAGCCAGTCAAAACTCTCTTGAAAGGAATTTCTAAACTTCGATCGGTTCATAATCTTCAGAAATCAAGGAGAATATTCAATACTATCATGGAGACTTTAGAGGTAGCTACCAAACTTTACGGTATCAAAATAATGTTTCCATTCAAAGGACGTCTGAATGTTACAAGGGATAAATCTGTTGGTTATAATAATTCTTCTAACGATGAAAAAAGAATGAAGGTAACCTATTAAAACGTGAAATGCAAAAAGCTTGGGATTGATATTTTGATTTGTACTTGAGCAATCTAACAAACTTTAATTTTAACTAGACTTTAAAACTGTTTGTTTTAAAATGTTAGCCAGATTGTTGATAAATAATATTGACCAAACTTTCATCATAAATTAGAAATAAAGATGAATTATTCGTATCGTTTTATTCATTTCATGTTTTAGGAGTATTGTTTCAGATAAAGAACTTGACATTTAATACCGTGCTTGGACATTTGGCCGAATGGTCATTTGCCGAATGGTCATTTGCCGAATGGTCATTTGCCGAATGGTCATTTGCCGAATGGTCATTTGCCGAATGGTCATTTGCCGAATGGTCATTTGCCAAATGGTCATTTGCCGAATGGTCATTTGCCGAATGGTCATTTGCCGAATGGTCATTTGCCGAATGGTCATTTGCCGAATGGTCATTTGCCGAATGGTCATTTGCCGAATGGTCATTTGCCGAATGGTCATTTGCCGAATGGTCATTTGCAGAATGGTCATTTGCCGAATGGTCATTTGCCGAATGGTCATTTGCCGAATGGTCATTTGCCGAATGGTCATTTGCCGAATGGTCATTTGCCGAATGGTCATTTGCCGAATGGTCATTTGCCGAATGGTCACTTACCGAAAGGTCACTTACCGAAAGGTCACTTACCGAAAGGTCACTTACCGAAAGGTCACTTACCGAAAGGTCATTGTCCAAACGGTCATTGTCCGAACGGTCATTGTCCGAACGGTCATTGTCCGAACGGTCATTGTCCGAACGGTCATTGTCCGAACGGTCATTGTCCGAACGGTCATTGTCCGAACGGTCATTTTCCGAACGGTCATTTGCCGAACGGTCATTTGCCGAACGGTCATTTGCCGAACGGTCATTTGCCGAACGGTCATTTGCCGAACGGTGATTTTCCGAACGGTGATTTTCCGAACGGTCATTTGCCGAACGGTCATTTGCCGAACGGTCATTTGCCGAACGGTCATTTTCCGAACTGTCATTTGCCGAACTGTCATTTGCCGAACGGTCATTGACCGAACGGTCATTTGCCGAACGGTCATTGACCGAACGGTCATTTGCCGAACGGTCATTGGCCGAACGGTCATTGGCCGAACGGTCATTGGCCGAACGGTCATTGGCCGAACGGTCATTGGCCGAACGGTCATTTGCCGAACGGTCATTTGCCGAACGGTCATTTGCCGAACGGTCATTTGCCGAACGGTCATTTGCCGAACGGTCATTTGCCGAACGGTCATTTGCCGAACGGTCATTGGCCGAACGGTCATTGGCCGAACGGTCATTTGCCGAACGGTCATTTGCCGAACGGTCATTTGCAGAACGGTCATTTGCCGAACGGTCATTTGCCGAACGGTCAATTGCCGAACGGTCATTTGCCAAACGGTCATTTGCCAAACGGTCATTTAACCGTATAAATTATGGTGACCGGTCCATTCGCCGAAAACACTTTCGCCGAAAACACATTCGCCGCACGACACATTCGCCGCACGACACATTCGCCGCACGACACATTCGCCGCACGACACATTCGCCGCACGACACATTCGCCGCACGACACATTCGCCGCACGACACATTCGCCGCACGACACATTCGCCGCACGACACATTCGCCGCACGACACATTCGCCGCACGACACATTCACCGCACGACACATTCACCGCACGACACATTCACCGCACGACACATTCACCGCACGACACATTCACCGCACGACACATTCACCGCACGACACATTCACCGCACGACACATTCACCGCACGACACATTCGCCGCACGACACATTCGCCGCACGACACATTCGCCGCACGACACATTCGCCGCACGACACATTCGCCGCACGACACATTCGCCGCACGACACATTCGCCGCACGACACATTCGCCGCACGACACATTCGCCGCACGACACATTCGCCGCACGACACATTCGCCGCACGACACTTTCGCCGCACGACACTTTCGCCGCACGACACTTTCGCCGCACGACACTTTCGCCGCACGACACTTTCGCCGCACGACACTTTCGCCGCACGACACTTTCGCCGCACGCCACTTTCGCCGCACGACACGTTCGCCGCACGACACATTCGCCGCACGACACATTCGCCGCACGACACATTCACCGCACGACACATTCACCGCACGACACATTCACCGCACGACACATTCACCGCACGACACATTCGCCGCACGACACATTCGCCGCACGACACATTCGCCGCACGACACATTCACCGCACGACACATTCGCCGCACGACACATTCGCCGCACGACACATTCGCCGCACGACACATTCGCCGCACGACACATTCACCGCACGACACATTCACCGCACGACACATTCACCGCACGACACATTCGCCGCACGACACATTCGCCGCACGACACATTCGCCGCACGACACTTTCGCCGCACGACACTTTCGCCGCACGACACTTTCGCCGCACGACACTTTCGCCGCACGACACTTTCGCCGCTCGACACTTTCGCCGCTCGACACTTTCACCGCTCGACACTTTCACCGCTCGACACTTTCACCGCTCGACACTTTCACCGCTCGACACTTTCACCGCTCGACACATTCGCCGCACGACACATTCGCCGCACGACACATTCGCCGCACGACACATTCGCCGCACGACACATTCGCCGCACGACACATTCGCCGCACGACACATTCGCCGCACGACACATTCGGCGCACGACACATTCGGCGCACGACACATTCGCCGCACGACACATTCGCCGCACGACACATTCGCCGCACGACACATTCGCCGCACGACACATTCGCCGCACGACACTTTCGCCGCACGACACTTTCGCCGCACGACACTTTCGCCGCACGACACTTTCGCCGCACGACACTTTCGCCGCACGACACTTTCGCCGCACGACACTTTCGCCGCACGACACTTTCGCCGCACGACACTTTCGCCGCACGACACATTCGCTGCACGACACTTTCGCCGCACGACACTTTCGCCGCACGACACTTTCGCCGCACGACACTTTCGCCGCTCGACACTTTCGCCGCTCGACACTTTCGCCGCTCGACACTTTCGCCGCTTGACACTTTCACCGCTCGACACTTTCACCGCTCGACACATTCACCGCACGACACATTCGCCGCACGACACATTCGCCGCACGACACATTCGCCGCACGACACATTCGCCGCACGACACTTTCGCCGCACGACACTTTCGCCGCACGACACTTTCGCCGCACGACACTTTCGCCGCACGACACTTTCGCCGCACGACACTTTCGCCGCACGACACATTCACCGCACGACACATTCGCCGCACGACACATTCGCTGCACGACACTTTCGCCGCACGACACTTTCGCCGCACGACACTTTCGCCGCACGACACTTTCGCCGCTCGACACTTTCGCCGCTCGACACTTTCGCCGCTCGACACTTTCACCGCTCGACACATTCACCGCTCGACACATTCACCGCTCGACACATTCACCGCACGACACATTTGCCGCACGACACATTCGCCGCACGACACATTCGCCGCACGACACATTCGCCGCACGACACATTCGCCGCACGACACATTCGCCGCACGACACATTCGCCGCACGACACATTCGCCGCACGACACATTCGCCGCACGACACATTCGCCGCACGACACATTCGCCGCACGACACATTCGCCGCACGACACTTTCGCCGCACGACACTTTCGCCGCACGACACTTTCGCCGCACGACACTTTCGCCGCACGACACTTTCGCCGCACGACACTTTCGCCGCACGACACTTTCGCCGAAAAAAAATTGATTATTCAAAAAGGTAAACAAATTTATCTTGGAAGTCCAAATGAAATTACGTATACATGAACGAACTAACATATAAGTGAATAAATTACTTAACAATATTCTACATAATTAATGGTTAAACTTTATGGTATTTATGTTAACTTAATTAATTAACTCATATATAATGTTATTGCTGCATTATTTGTGAAAGTTTATTAATTCTATGTCAATCTTATTTTCTATGTACAATTATCAGTTACAAAAGAAAAAGAATTTTTTTTGTGTAAGTCTCACATTATTTTAATCCTTATATATACATTGTAGAATCAGTCTGCTACTGTGAGTCGCTTGTGAAGCTTTCACTGTACAGGGTGACCCACAAAAAAGTCTACCCATTTTTAAATTCGAATATTTCAAAAACTATTGAAGGTACAGTTAAAACAGATTTATTTCTCGGTTTTAAGAATATTCATATAACTATTCCTTTTTTTTAAATTTTGACAAAATGGAGAAATGTATTTGAGTACAAAAAGGAAGTCAAAATCAAATTGGTTCAGCAACTTCTTTTGAAAAATAGAAAAGCTTTTGTTAAAATAAATGGACTAAATATTTATTATTAAATAAATACTACTAAATTTATTTGAATTTATTTCGAAAGAACAAGCATTTATATGGCATTAAAACCAGACAATTAATTACTCTTTAATATATAGTTAATAAAAAATTAATCCATTTTAAATAATCATTTAGCACAGGATGTTCAATAAACTTAAATTTTTGTAGCAAATCTTAGTCTGCTAAAAGTTGTTATATTTTCGGCGAATGTGTCTTGCAGCCAGAGATGGGCGGGAAAGTACTTCCCAAGTAACAAGTAAAAGTACTAAGTAACAAGTAAGTAATAGTATTACTTGAAGTACTTTCTAAAAAGTACTTTGAATAATTACTTAGAAGTACTTTTTATAAGTACTTGTTACTTTCCAAGTAAAAAGTACTTTGCAAAGTACATTTTTTTCCTTTCAGTCAAGAGATTTTAAAAGATTATTTCTAAAATCTCTACAAAATTAATTCTTTTTCTCATCAAAACTGTATTTACAGCAACTGGATAAAAACTAGAGTTTGAAGATGTCCAACATGTTAGAGAATTGTTTGTCAAGCAGTAAAATTGAAAACTTTGTCAAACAGTAGAATCGAAAACTAAGACTGTAAGACATTGTATACTTTTATGTGACGGTGAATATTTATATATTCTGACATACAATCATGTATAGAGACTATGAGTTATATTGACCAATTTAAATACATTGAATATAATTATTTTGTGATACCTAGATATCATAACCAATATTTACCAAACACATTGACGAATTATAAGCGTGTGGACGTGTACAGTGAGTCACTGTGATGATGTATTATCACATTAGAAAATAACTGGTACACCCATGTAGCGATATCTGGCAACGATTATAGCTGTGAACGTGTTAGATTGTGTACGTTTTATAGACGTTATGAATTCTGAAATGATTTCTAGTTCATGGATTAATTTGCTAATTCTATTGTGACTATGATAAGGGGCTCCATCCTGCAGCTGTCTGTGGTGATTGGAAGAGAATAGGGGTGGTATCCTTTGGGCTCCGAACTGTTGTAATTTGGATTATGGATTGTCTTTTTTATTTTTACCATGTTTATCTTTTTTTGTAAAGCTTCTTGTAGTTTTAGAGGATAGCGCTAGGGTTATACTCTTCAATTGAGAGGTTTTAGATATTTGTTATGTAGGCTCGTAGGCTTCATTTACTATCACCTCTTCATTTTCCTCTTCCATCCGTGAGTTCAGTCACCGGTGCTTGTGTCCCTTTTCGTCACATTCCTTGGTAAGTGACTGTATTCACTGAGTAGCTTTTCTGCATCTATGAGCATTGCCACCGAATGGTTATAGATGACTCTGTTCATGAAGCCACTTTCCTGTCTGACTGCCTACTTCTAAGTCCCTTGTATTTATTTTCCTTTTGACGTCGGCGCTTTGGCTTTTGGTTCCGAAGCAGACGTTAAAACCCCCTACATTGTGGCTATATATATTGCATAATTTTTTATATTAAGGGACTTTATTAATGTATTTATAATAAAACCGGTAACCACACTTTATATTCCAGCTGGATACGAATAATTTATTAATTATAGATTTGGGAATTTATTAATACAACAAAATTTCCCGTGATTTAATCAGCTAAAACTATCCAAACCTGTCTTTAAAATAGTCTAAAATGAGCAGTGCATGTTATAAATTGAAAATGAAGTAGCATCTAAAATATCTATTTTAATTTAATAACTTGCTACTTAATTTCAGTGATAATAACCTAAAATGGATGCCAACAATAATGAAATTGGTCTCTCCAATACCCCTAAAGAAAAGGAGCGTTTGGTGAAAAGAGCGAAAATAGTAGCTCTAAGGGAAGAAGGCTATTCAGTTCGTCAGATTAGTGACCAGATCGGCTGTAGTAAATCTACTGTTCAATTATGGTTGCAGCGGTAAGTAGTAATTTTTGTCTCGTTTCTATATATATACAGGAAATCTTCATTTATCTATACATTATTAATAAAAGCCACTAGTTGTGAATTAACTACTTGAACGTATACCTAATTAGAAATGGCAGTATTTATACATATTGTTCTTTTATTTTTAAATATTTCAATCTTAGATTACAGTCCAAATACTGAAATACCTAATACTTTTCCACATTTTACAAAATAACAATTAACAACATAAAAATACTTTTTAATGTAGCTATGAATAAGGTTCACTATGCGAAAATGATATGTATGTTGTTTTTATCGCATATCCGAGCATTTGCGAAGCGACTAATAAAAATAATTCTACAGAGATGAAGAAGAAGGCAATCTAAACTCTAAAAAAAGAACTGGAAGACCAAGAATTACTACTCCAGAAGAGGATGCAAGTATACTCAATAGAGCTATTGCTAATCCCATGAATACTGCTGTGCAAATAGCCCGAGCTGAGGGTACGTGTTACCTATTTTGTAAATGTTAAAACCATAGGTTACCTAGCGAAGTTTTATACAACAAGAGTTTAAATTGTCAGTATACAAGAATAGGTAGCTTATTTTCTATTAATTGTAGCTATTTTTAAATTATTTTGAAGGATTGACAAACAGAGTTTCATTCCACACCGTGAGAAACCGTTTGAGAGAAGGTGGTCTGTATCATCATATCCCTGCCACAAGGGAAACTCTGAAACAAGAGCATATTCAGGAAAGACTCCTGTTCTGCAGAGAGCATCGGTAAGTAAATTGATGCTTCTAAAATACATAATTTTGTTGTGACACATGATAAAGTTCCATACAAAATGTTGAAATTAGTTTGAATTAACTTATTTCAAGCTATATTAGAAGTGGGTAATCAAACTCTAGACATTTGCTTGACAATCTATATTCTTTTTCTAGCAATCACGGATACGAAGATTATTGGAAATATGTCATCTTCGTCGATGAGAAAACATTCAAGAGTGATTATAATGGCAGGCTCCATTGTTGGCGTCCGAGAAATACGCGGTACCAAAAGAAGCACGTAAATGAAACTAATCACTCTGGCTATGTCTCTGTCAATATGTTCGGCTGGATCTGGTCAGGTGGACCTGGAGAATTGACTCGTATCACTTCCAGATTCAATGGTAATAATAATTTCGCAAGATTAGTGTATAGGTTTATTAACTGATGGTTAAAATCAGTGTATATTGAATTATCCATTCATAAAATCTATCCATGTGAAACTGATAATATATTGTAAAATAGCCTAAATTTTCACATTATTGATGAATTTAAATAAAAAAATAAGTGTTTGGTTTTGCAAGGAACTGAGGAGACGGGAATTCGGTTAACTGTGTGAATAATGTGGTAGTTATAATTGTTTTCCATTATATTTCAGCGGAAGAATATGTTGACATTCTGCAGACTAATGTGTTGGAAGCAGTCAGAACAATTGCTCTACCCGCTACTGAACACCGAGAGATTTTGCTGGTTCAAGACAATTGCCGCGTTCACACAGCAAATATTGTCAAGCAATGGTTCCGAGAAAACCCTGATATAAAACCTCTTCGGTGGCCGGCAAGAAGTCCTGACTTAAATCCGATGAGAACGTCTGGGGTTGGATTGTCAACGAATGGGACCATGCCAACGAGAGGACACCTGGAGCATTGGAGGCACATGTGAATGAAATGTGGAATACAGTAAGGCACCAGCATGAATTTTTCGAAAACCTTGCAAAGAGTATGCCTAGGCGAATCCAAGATTGTTTGGACGCAGAAGGGTCTTATAACAAATATTAGAACGATTTTAATGCTTTGTTACTTATTTAATTTTGTTATATTTTTCATATCTGTATTATTGAATTATGATTGATGGTGTTTGTTAATAAATAAATATTAATTTGACGCCTTCATCCTCTCCGTTTTTTTTTCGATTTAGTCTATTTGTTTGTGGGTTGTATGGACTCTCAATTTTGTTGCTTGATCCCATTTTCTAATCCGAATTCATTTAGGTTACATAACAGAGCTTAACGTATGTTAAGATCCTTTAGTGTGAGAGATAGTATGGTGTGACGTGATGTGATGTTTTGTTCATCGAGCCACTTTCCTGTCTGAGTCCTTTGTATATATTTTCCGATGGCAGCTATATGGCTTTTAGTTTCATAGCAGACTTTGAACCTCCACTAAATTAATTATTTATTATATTTATTTATTTGAGAATTCATTTTTCTTTTTCCCTCTCCTCTCTCCCAATTTTTATATTTTGTGTATTGGCGTTTTATGACTCCCCTTATTTCCTTTTGTGTTTACCCTTTGGTTGGTAGTTGTCAATTAATGTTGTTTGACCTGTGTTTCAGTTTGTTAAAATTTGTTAAATACCTTGTTTACTTCAATCAGTTTAATACTTGTTAACTTTGTTGCATTTATATTAATTAAATTTTTTAATCCATTTCGATTTTCTTCTTCTAAACACTAAATAATTTAGTTTTATTTTCTGTTACTAAGTAGTCCTTTAAACCTATTCGATCTGAATAATAAATTATTAAATTAATCTTAAAACTAACTATATTATGTTTTCTTTAATCCTTACTCTAAAAGGTTTTTATTAAAGCCTAAAATAAAATGATTAGTGATATAGGTATGTTAACCTAAGAGATTAATTAGCTGAATTTATTTATCATAGCTAGTCTGTTTCAAATTACTAAGCACAACGGAAAAGAGAACTACAAAGTTAAGAAACAAAACAGCCTACACTGAGGAGTTAGCGGTGACCGGAAGATTCCACCAGCCAGATTCCACCTCGACAGATGTTAATCACCATAGTTATATAATAATTGTAGTATTGAAAATATTGATATTAATTAATTAACGTCTGCTTCGGAATCAAAAGCCAAAGCTCCGACGTCAAAAGTAAAATAAATACAAGGGACTTAGAAGTGGGCAGTCAGACAGGAAAGTGGCTCCATGAACAGAGTCACCTATAACCAATCTGTGGCAATGATCATAGATGCAGAAAAGCTACTCGGTGAATACAGTCACTTACCAAGGAATGTGACGAAAAGAGACACAAGCACCGGCAACTGAACTCATGGATGGAAGAGGAAAATGAAGAGGTGATAGTAAATATTGATAGTAATTCAAAAATGAAACGCAGGTAAGTATTTAACAAACATTCAATTAATTTTAGACATGGAAAACGAATTATTGTGCATTTGTCGTATATATTGATAAAAGTAATTACAATTTGTATATTAATAGATTAATTTTTGAACACAATACGTTAAACATTAGCTAGTCCGCTTAATCATTCAAGTTATAATCATGAAAATAGATATGTCACAATAGAATTAGCAAATTAATCCATGAACTAGAAATCATTTCAGAATTCATAACGTCTATAAAACGTACACAATCTAACACGTTCACAGCTATAATCGTTGCCAGATATCGCTACATGGGTGTACCAGTTATTTTCTAATGTGATAATACTTACTATCAGAGAAAAGAGTCACTGTGATGATGTACTGTCAGAGAAAAGAGTCACTGTGATGATGTACTATCAGAGAAAAGAGTCACTGTGATGATGTACTATCAGAGAAAAGAGTCACTGTGATGATGTACTATCAAGAAAAGAATCACTGTGATGATGTACTATCAGAGAAAAGAGTCACTGTGATGATGTACTATCAGAGAAAAGAGTCACTGTGATGATGTACTATCAGAGAAAAGAGGCACTGTGATGATGTACTATCAAGAAAAGAATCACTGTGATGATGCACTATCAGAGAAAAGAGTCACTGTGATGATGTACTATCAGAGAAAAGAGTCACTGTGATGATGTACTATCAGAGAAAAGAGTCACTGTGATGATGCACTATCAGAGAAAAGAGTCACTGTGATGATGTACTATCAGAGAAAAGAGTCACTGTGATGATGTACTATCAGAGAAAAGAGTCACTGTGATGATGTACTATCAGAGAAAAGAGTCACTGTGATGATGTACTATCAGAGAAAAGAGTCACTGTGATGATGTACTATCAGAGAAAAGAGTCACTGTGGTGATGTACTATCAGAGAAAAGAGTCACTGTGATGATGTACTATCAGAGAAGGGAGTCACTGTGATGATGTACTATCAAGAAAAGAATCACTGTGATGATGTACTATCAGAGAAAAGAGTCACTGTGATGATGTACTATCAGAGAAAAGAGTCACTGTGATGATATACTATCAGAGAAAAGAGTCACTGAGATGATGTACTATCAGAGAAAAGAGTCACTGTGATGATGTACTATCAGAGAAAAGAGTCACTGTGATGATGTACTATCAGAGAAAAGAGTCACTGTGATGATGTACTATCAGAGAAAAGAGTCACTGTGATGATGTACTATCAGAGAAAAGAGTCACTGTGATGATGTACTATCAGAGAAAAGAGTCACTGAGATGATGTACTATCAGAGAAAAGAGTCACTGTGATGATGTACTATCAGAGAAAAGAGTCACTGTGATGATGTACTATCAGAGAAAAGAGTCACTGTGATGATGTACTATCAGAGAAAAGAATCACTGTGATGATGTACTATCAGAGAAAAGAGTCACTCTGATGATGTACTATGAGAGAAAAGAGTCACTGTGATGATGTACTGTCAGAGAAAAGAGTCACTGTGATGATATACTATCAGAGAAAAGAGTCACTGTTATGATGTACTATCAGAGAAAAGAGTCACTGAGATGATGTACTATCAGAGAAAAGAGTCACTGAGATGATGTACTATCAGAGAAAAGAGTCACTGTGATGATGTGCTATCAGAGAAAAGAGTCACTGTGATGATGTACTATCAGAGAAAAGAGTCACTGTGATGATGTACTATCAGAGAAAAGAGTCACTGAGATGATGTACTATCAGAGAAAAGAGTCACTGTGATGATGTGCTATCAGAGAAAAGAATCACTGTGATGATGTACTATCAGAGAAAAGAGTCACTGTGATGATGTACTATCAGAGAAAAGAGTCACTGTGATGATGTACTATCAGAGAAAAGAGTCACTGTGATGATGTACTATCAGAGAAAAGAATCACTGTGATGATGTACTATCAGAGAAAAGAGTCACTGTGATGATGTACTATCAGAGAAAAGAGTCACTGTGATGATGTACTATCAGAGAGAAGAGTCACTGTGAAGATGTACTATCAGAGAAAAGAGTCACTGAGAAGATGTACTATCAGAGTTAACAGTATAAATTATTAGTTTTTAAATTGTATAGTAAATGTACTTGGTACTTGAAAGTACTTTAAAAAGTACTTGGTACTTGTACTTTGAAAGTACTTTTTTATTTGAGTACTTGGGCAGCTAATTCAAGTACATTGATTTACGAGTACTTGTACTTAGTACTTAAGTACTTTCGATGTACTTTTCGCCCATCTCTGCTTGCAGCGAATGTGTTTTCGGCGAATGTGATTTTGGCGAATTGACCTAGAACCATAAATTATATAATTACATTTTTTAATCTATTTAATGTTCATTTACAGAGACGATAAGATTGAAAATTAAAGGTATAATTTGAATTGTGCGTAATTCATATACATACATAATACTGGGAAAGTGGGGATAGGTGTATCATAAAATGTAAAGGCCAGGTTGGTTCATGTCCATATTTACACCAATTTTTCATGTACTGTAGGTGCTCATTTATTGAGACTGTATTTGTTATATTTTTTTTTATACAAAGGCCTTATTATACAATAATTATACATCATTATATATATAACCTATTATACAATATTATCTATGCAATGTTGGGATTGAATTTATTTTGCAACCAAATATGATATACCTAATAATCTCTCTAAAATGATTATATAAACAAAAAAAATGACTGAAATTCGTGTTTTTAGAAATTTTGGTGGTTAAAATTTAAAGCAATTAAAAATTCGTTAGGATGGGTGGTCCTGAGGTTTTCACGGATTATAGCTTCCAATTGGTTTCCAAAACTTTTGAAAAGTTTGAAAGGTTTCTAATTAGAAGTAAATGAGCTCTCTTAATCTCTAGGATGAGTTTGAAGTGAACTGAAATGAGCCATGCATTAATTAACAGCTTTCTATATGAATTAAAGTGTGTGGATTACTGGTTTATTGATGTGAAACATGCATATGAGGGTCATTATGTGAAAGTGTGGAGCAGATTTATATATAAAATTGGAAAATTTATTCATATTACTGAACCGTTTAATTTTTCATAATCCTGCTATACAAACTCAATTTCTATGAATCTCAATTACTATTTCTTCAAAATATACATAAAAATGAGTAAATGAAACAATAAATTTTCAATTTAAACGTAAACTGTGAACAAGAAACTCTATCGTAGGTTTTGATCGTAATCGCACTCTAGTACAGACAATCATAGAGGGCGAATGACAATGTTACAAATAAATCAATGAATATTACCGATCGAAACATAACCTTCCATAATTTTGTGAAGGTAATAAATAAATTAGAGTAAAACATAGTTTACTTCACCTCTTCTTTTTTCTTCTTTATTTCGCAAAGTATATTAATAATGATATACAGAAGATGTGGATTGATCAGTTGTCCACAATCGAGGAATCTTATTGTTTTTGTTTTAAATGATTAATCTTCATTGTCTAGTAATATCTACACGTCTATACTAAATTGAGAGATATGAATTGAAATTGGGAATATTTTTCTAATAACTATAAATCAAATGTCATCCCTTATGTCATAAAATCTATATTAGAACTTTCATTATTCAATTAACATTCATTAATTAGCAATCCTGTTTAAAAATCAATTTTGTGCATGAGTAAACAAAACAATAAATAAAAGATGTTCCCGAGAAGAACCTTCCAAACCATAAATAAAACTTGGAAAAGCTCTTAGAACTTTTGAATGGAATCTAAGGCTTCTTGTTCTTCTTGCATGTAGAAGAATAATGAGGCCAGTCGTGTGGAAGGGCATTCTACTTTCATTGCATTCCTACCAAAACTTCCATGGAATAATGAATAGAAAAACTTGTATCGAAAAGACATCATACTTATTATTAAATATTCTTAGATAAAAAAGCGGACAATTGATTCTGTCTAGAGAAGAGAAATAAGGTAATGAAACATTAATTTAATATCGAAGCTTGACTTCTATTTCTGAAAATCTGAAAGAAATCATAGAATATATTGAAACATTAATTATAGAAATATTTTCAATAAATATCATTTTATTTAAACACAGACGAAATATTGAAACAATATTAGATTAAAATAATGGTGTCACTTAACTAATAATTATAAATTGTGTCTATTGATAACTTAGATCTAATATTAATGGCAAGAGTCACAGACTTTCTTTCGTTGATTCCGGTCATTTTCTCATGAAGAAAAGACTTCAAAACCAACAGTATTTGTATTATTTATTTAGTTATAATAATCTCATACAATTGAAAACTAGTGCACATTAGGTAAAAAATATCAGCCTTTTATATGAAAATTAGTTTGAACTAAAACTAATCGAATGAAATTATTAGCATCATTTAGGGCATCCTATAATTTTAAATTAATAATAGTAATAATATAAAGAAATCTTAATACTTATATCAAAGTATAAAAACTCATTGCATATATATCATCGGTATTATTATCTATAAATAAAATTACCCTTAGTTGGTAAACCTATCTTTGATTATCAAATGATAGTAAAATGTATATTGCTTGAACTTTTTATTGAATGAAGTTCAGATTATATAATTATTGAGACATTTCATATTTTTCTGCCTTTACCTATCTGATAATTCTAATGTTAACAGGAATACAATGAACTTTGAAATAGAAGTCAGACAAGAAAATGACTGCATGGATAAAGTACATCATTTGATAACAAGCTCTGGAAGCAGAAAAGTTACTACAAGAAAATTGTAAGAACACTGAATAACTTTTAAATGAGGTATGAGTTTACATCTATCGATTATGCAATAAAATATTCAAAGTAATAGATTAAGAAACTTAATGGGAGATTTGAAATCTCTGCATCCATTACGGTTTTTGTAAAATTGGATCCATGAAAATAAACATCAAATGATTCGTTTCTACAAATTTTCGAAAGGTAATTTCATTAATGTGGTATAATAATTAAGTTGTAAGAGGGGTTTCAAATCGTATTTTCTAGAAATTCTCCGCGCTAGCTTCACATTTTATTTTAGGATAATGCACAATTATGTAGTACATGATCAAATTGAAGAGCATTGACAATGATGACTGTTGACATCACTCATTGATGACAACATTGTCATAACTCAAAAATAGCTTTTTTTAAGGAGAGGCAATTTAAAACGTTTTTCATATTCCATAGGTGGAACATTTTTAAGAAACATCAAATAGGCAACTGAATTTTATGGAAGTATCAATATAGTTCTTCTAAATCAAATATTAGCTGTTAGTTTTTGGAATTATGACACTTATTTTTATGTCGTTATTAGATATTAATTAGCCTATCTTCTCTATTGGTCAATTTCTGAGCTATAATTAATATGAAACTTATATAGAAAAAAATGATTATGTTTAAAGATGATTATTTTTAAATGGATAACTCGAAATCTGTTTTTCTTTAGTTATGACGACTTTGTCGCAAACCATTTCGGGAAATTTTGCCGAAAGAAAATTCCCCGACTGGAATTTCAAAATATAGCTAAAATTTTGTCCCATAAAACTACATTCAATTCAAAATTTAAACATATATACTAATATATTTATGTAGTATAGTCCGTATCTTTAACACAAGGTTTTTATATTTTTATTCATTATTATGTTTGCAAATTCTAGTTTAAAAAAGTTTACTGGAATTTGCAAGCATAATAATTAATAAAAATAATAGGGTCGGACGGGATATCAACGCGCAATATCCCGTAAACTCTTTATTTACTCAAAAACTATATGTACTAGAGAAACTCTTTTTCTCGTGATGAAATGATCATGAATGAGGATGGTTCTCAACCAGTTTCAAGATAAAACCTAAAAAAAGGAAATACTTATTGGAAATATTTC
>CANNZV010001734.1:0-35547 GCA_947561585.1 Caprella mutica
CATCACTAATATTTTTAGGTTCAAGTGAAATGAGGTAAATAATAGAGTAATAAAATCATTACATTCTATTTATTATGTGGACAGTGTGATGTCTAATATTGTTATGTGCTAACTTTGTTATATGCTAACTTTTTTATGTGCTAACAATTCGATAAATAAAACGCTATAATTTTAAAATGATCAACAAAACTGCAATATTAAAGGTCATTACAGCTTGTAGGTATACGAAACAAAATGAAAACGGTATGTAATGTGGTTGCCGGTATATCATTCTGGTAAATTCCATCCTCAGTATGAATACTAAATACTCTGTTCACCTAAGGTTAGGTTAGCGGTCCGGTTAAGGGTCTGGAGGAGGGTCATTGATTGTGACAAATTGTTCATCTTGTCTTGCGAGGAAAAATTTTCGGGTAATTTAGCACTTCGATCAAGATTCTTTTGATAAGCAAACCGATTAGTTCGTTAGTAATTATGACTTAGGTAAGGAAGAAGGGTCACAGCTATTTCATAACGGTAACATACAGGTAGAAGGGTCACACCTATTTCATAACGGTAACATACAGGTAGAAGGGTCACACCTATTTCATAACGGTAACATACAGGAAGAAGGGTCACACCTATTTCATAACGGTAACATACAGGAAGAAGGGTCACACCTATTTCATAACGGTAACATACAGGTAGAAGGATCACACCTATTTCATAACGGTAACATACAGTGAGGTGTTAGTCATCATATCGACAATATCTATCGGGAAATTATATTAGGCAGATCATTAAGCATTTATATTACTTTAACGATAATCTACTATTTTATATTTATCTTTTCAAGGAGAGAGTTTCTTTTATCATTGGTTTTAGTTTTCGTTTTGGGTAGATAAAAATGTTGTGTTTCTCTCTAAATATTCGGATGTTAGGAAGATATATTTTCTCAAGGAAAGACTTGGAATGATGTTGAAAATTTCTCGACCAGTTTTATTGAATATAATAATTCGAACGGATATTTCCTTGTAAGAAAGAGACAATTTGGTTTTTAAAGCATGAAAGAACTCCATGATTTTTGTTTTATGCTATTAATATGAAGCTAGAAATGGAAATTCTACGAAACATTTCCTTTATCAGGTTTAGACATTTTGAAGACCAATATTGTCCATTTCAAATTGCATAGAATCTTGATATCATTTGCTATTAATTAATTTGTTAGAGGTTTAACATCTATTCAAAAACAAGAGCCATTCTGCCGACCTCAAAAAGTACAAGGGACTCAAAGAAGCAGCCAGTAAGGAAATTTCAGCTTCATTAACGAAGTCGCCTACTTAATATTACTCAACGATCACATTGCAAACAGTTTATCTCCTAATGATGTTTTTACGGTTTTCTTCTAATGCCTAAATTGTCCACTAAATTTCAAATGAAAATAGATTACCAGTATCATTATTTCGGTCTAAGTGGCTGTTAAAATTTTGTCTCCCTGTGTAATCTTGACTAATGGAAGCGTGTGCGGCTGGTATCGATTTTTCATCTCTTTCTTTTAACGATGATGCAAATGGTGATAATTAGCTTTAAGTCACCAGACATCCTCTTGAAAATTGGAGGGTTTGAAGAGTTGTTCGTGTATATGTGCAATAAAGGCAGGCCCTGCTTTTATTACACCACGCTTTTATAAAAGCTGCAGTAATAATTTCGAGACATGTCTCGAGGCCTGTATGTCGTCAGTAGTACTTTATTTAAAAAGATTCTTCTATAAAGACAGATACAATTTAACAAGGAGGCCACTACCATTGGCGATGGTCGGAGCCATGGTCATAGAGCAGAGAAGCTTATCTTTCATTTTTTTAATGTTCATTGTCTTAATAAAGATAATTGTTTTTTTTTAATTATTTGAAGAAGGTTTGCTTCTTCTTTTTTTTTTTTTTTTTTTTAATTTAACAAAATATTCGCCTATGACCATTTATCTACAAATAAGCAATCAGAAAGACTAGTAACTAATTATGAATAGTCCACTTTAAAAGTTTACTTAAAAGTCCCAATAACTACTCTAGTTAGAAGTGTACACAGTCACATATAGACCACTGCAAAGAATTTACTATATTGCAACATCAGCTCTACGTCTTAAGTCCCTCTAAATATAGCGAGGGGAATTAGACGTCCTAAGACGTGGGACAAACAGCTATTAGTTGGCTGGGAAGTACTTAAGTACATTTAAGTACTTAAGTACATTTAAGTACTTAAGTACATTTAAGTACTTAAGTACATTTAAGTACTTAAGTACATTTAAGTACTTAAGTACATTTAAGTACTTAAGTACATTTAAGTACTTAAGTACATTTAAGTACTTAAGTACATTTAAGTACTTAAGTACATTTAAGTACTTAAGTACATTTAAGTACTTAAGTACATTTAAGTACTTAAGTACATTTAAGTACTTAAGTACATTTAAGTACATTTAAGTACTTAAGTACATTTAAGTACTTAAGTACATTTAAGTACTTAAGTACATTTAAATACTTAAGTACTTAAGTACATTTAATTACTTAAGTACATTTAAGTACTTAAGTACATTTAAGTACTTAAGTACATCTAAGTACTTAAGTACATCTAAGTACTTAAGTACATCTAACTACTTAAGTACATTTAAGTACTTGAGTACATTTAAGTATTTAAGTACATTTGAGCGCTTAATTACATTTAAGTATTTAAGTACATTTAAGTTCTTAAGCGCATTTCAGATTCAGTACAATTAAGTAGTTACTACCGAAATACTTTTCTAAATTTTTCTTATTAAGTAACATTTAATAACTTGTTATTCATGTACTTAGTACTTAAGTAGATTCAAAGTACTTGATGCTCTCGTGTAACATCTGATTGCACACAGACCAGAAACTCTTCCAACCCAAAAACATTTTTATGCATTGAACTGGAAATATTACCTTTTTCTCTTTTTTTAAGTTATAACCTATATTAGAGCTTTTCGAAATTATTATTATCATACTAAAAAGTAGTGTACCCAACAGGTGAGCCAGTGGCAAAAATTATATCGTGTCTTGCAGGATGGTTAATTCCTTGTTTAGGGGTCACGTGACTGGCAATCTGGCATCAGTTCCATGGAGTAATGATACAAGCAAAATAAGGTTTTACATCATCGTTCTCACCGTCCTGCAATGGCTGCAACTCTACCTCTCTCTAGTGTATATCATGACTCTGTGAGTGTACCAACTTGGAAGTAATATAATTATCGTACTTATAAATAAATAATAAATAAGTGACGGTGGATATCAGTAAAATATCCAATTTTATTTGAACTAAGATTTATTCTTATTTTAAAATACAAGATTTATATTAATTCAAAGTTGGATACACCTTTTTGTCAGTCACCCTGAATATAAGCTATGTTCAGAATATTTTTTTTTTTGTCTTCAATAAAGTATTACAAAGTACACTTTTCGTTCAGCTGCTCCTTAAAGATTTATTTTCCTAAATCATTATTCAGAATATAATCTCGAACGATATCAATAAAATCTATAAACAATTCAACTCAAATAGACACATGAACTAATTTTGCAAAGTGAAGTAAATTAACGGAGGAAGATATAAATAATGAGGTGAAAATTATTGAACATGTCATATTATAGAGCGAATTAAATCCAATAATATCAATTATCATCAACGCCTTGTTTAATAAGAATAAACAGTTAATATTGCAAAGAAATGAAAAAGACTAATATACATCTAATCCACTTTAGTATAATCGTAGTGTTTCCCATTTTTAATTTTGACAAATTCCTAAATATTGGTTAGATTCGAATTCAGCTGATTTTAGAACATCTCAAAACTAGAAATTTACTTATCAAATACGTATATAACATGAATCCAAGTTCATTCAACAACCGTGTGGGTGACTATATAGGTTTTAAGAGTTTTCGATCAAGAACTATCAGATAGTGGCCGAAAGAGGAACATTTGCAAAAGTAACCTTCTAAATATTGCATAACAATATGGTCTAAATTTACTCATCCAAAACAATAGCCTCCAAATTTATATTTAATATAAATCTAATGATCTAAATAATAGCGCCAATGCGAGCATTCTCCCTCACTTAGTAAACAAGTCCAATTATCTCTGAATCTCTCTGTAAGATGCAAAAGAAAGAGGTAGTCACTTATTTTATACATTCAAAACGGCTTAGCTATATGACCAGTGGATTAATAGTTATTCAACTTTTTCTAAAAAAATTGCTACCCTAGCAAACAAGGCAATAATCCTGCACCATTCAGGGCATTATCCTGCACTGCGGGGTAATGCCCTGCACCACTCCAGGCAATATCCTGCATTGCAAATTAATGGTCTGAACCCCTATTAACTTGGAAACTGATAGATCAATCCAAATTTGGATTACACCATCATAAAGAGCAGCTTCTAAACTCTTAGAAACAATGTTAAAAGTACTCTAATACAAAACTTGGAAATAGAGTCATGTGTTTGAACAAGTAACACCTATGAAAGTTAAGAGGCTCAATATTATAAATATATATTATATTATCAAAATCATGTGATTTTACGAATGCAAATGTTTGTGCATAATTTTATAGTGTCCTATTTAAAAAATATTTTAAAATACTTACCGAAACCTAACATGGATAATATTATTTGTCCTGAGGGTTGAAAACCTGCTATTTTCAATGCCGTAAACAGAAATTTAAATTTTCCAAATAGTTTTGGAGATAAGGGGGGTGCGGGGTAATGCATGCACATTCCAGGTGCGGGGGAATTATCCGCGTTGACGCTACATTATTCTCTTCATGATTCCAATCAACCTTATTCAAATCAAACCAATATTAAGGAAGGAAGTTATTAATTAAAGTTTAAAATGTGAAACAGCATGATTATACCCTGTATTTCCACCAATTGTGAGTATATAATAATTTTCGATTGAATAACAGAAATAGTATACCATTTCGAGAAAGAATAATTAAATCACTCTGTCTAATTAATACATTCTTTATGCTTTATCAAAAAAGTAATTGCCAATCATGTAGATATTGTATAGTTTATCACTCGCCTCGCTGGAACACTTTTTGCAGTTCTATTTATTATATTTATATAGTTCTTTTGTATAAATCTATTTGTATAGTTTTGTATAGTTCTCTCAAATAAAGCTGTACCATTGTATTTATTTTTAAATTCAAATATCACTACTCTTTGTTCAGTTTAGTGATATATTTATATATCGCACCTTATTCGACCTTTCACTGTTCAGAAACCTGATTTTCACTTTCAGTACAAGAGTCTAAATACAATCACAAACCTAAAAAGAGTAAGAGAATTCTATCTACACTATTGATTATCTGTATAAAATATTTCTCAAGATACAAAATAGCACAGAAGAAATCGAAAAGTCCGGTCATCTATCATGAGAAAGTTCCATCTCATTCTTGTCGCTGTTGACTGTCTGCCAACAGATTAGTTGTAGTTTACATCACAAAAAATTCCTATTATCTGAAGAAATTACTAATTGATTTGCTAGCTCCTAATCGATGTCCTGTATTTATCCTTTGAAATGTTTACAGTAATCATGAACACAGTTATTATATATAAAGTAGTTATGAACATAAATGAATAAATAGTCATAAATAAAGTATTTGTGTAATAAATTGTAAATAATTGGTGTGAATAATTTATATATTTATATTTGATTTTATATATATATATCAATTAGACTCATCATGTTCTTTGAATATTAATCTTATATCAATTAAATGATTAATTGCTTGAATATATGCCAAAATTAATACTGTTAAATTGTCCTTTATTGTTATGGGACTGGTAGTTAATTATCACCTATTTTCTAAGAAGTTGCATAATAAGAACTTATCCCATAGAGCAATTTAAGTCTCCGGGTTCTTTTTATGTAGAGTGCTAACTTGAGTGAGGAGTATTATTAATTGAATTCTATAAACTGACATTATATGATAAATGTTAAAGATTTAGGAAAGGAATGAAACACATACAGGTTCGAATGACTGTAATCATATTTTAGTTGGAATAACACAAATTTCTAAGACTTACGCACAAGTTTTCAAGTCAACACAACACAAGTTTTAAATAAACTTAGGGTTTGAGTAAACTAATGGGGTTAAATAAACTGATGAGCATGAGCAGCCAACTCAAGACCCCTTTTGGCGTCGAAGCCAAGTTCCTACCAGGATCAGGACAGACCCATCTTTAGTAGAGTACCGCGCGAACTATCAACGGGTCAGTCAGATGCTGACGGTTTATAAAGGCTGAGTTTGAATACATTTCTGTTAAGGTACTGATAGTACAATCCAAAGGTGTTTTTCTACTCACTGCAGATAGAAATAACACACACTGCATTATTTGAATTTTACACGCTAGTGGTAATGGCATTACATTGAAATAGCATATTCATCGAACAGCGTTACATCGATAGTTCTTAAGTAAAACCTGTTTTTTTAATAAACATCCCATTTAACTATATCATTTCAGAGTCCTTTGTTAACTTAATACATGATCAGAATTGTTACAAGTTCCTAACTATTAATTAAGTATTTCAATTAGAATAATGGAATTACTTACATAATTCATTTTAAATTAATTAAGTATTAATTTCAATTCTATCTATAGGAAAAGAACTCCGTAATGCTCCATATTTCAAAGTTGAATAACTGAGTTACAAAGTTTATGAAGTTATATAACTTAGTAAAATTATAAAGTTATATTCTGAGTTACAAGTTATAGTTCTGAGGTTACAGGTTATATTAGCGTCTTACATCAAAGCTATTCGTTCATAATTATATTCGAGCGCCTAGCGAGAATAACATGACAATAAATTTAAATAGCATTTCCTTCTAATGAACAGTGTACAAGATTAAAAAGATTATGCTTGATTAAATGATTTTCAAATTATAGAAATTGAAAGATTAAGTAAAGATAAAAGTTCAGCGTATTAACAATAGATGATTGTTAATAAATACCATTGTTTCTTTTACACAATTAATTATCCGTAGCATGACCATCTGGTGATGAATTTACTCTGACTTAACTTACCATGATTGTGCAGAAAATTCAGATGCAGAGTTTATAACATATGTTATTCAGCTCTCAGTTCCATTAAATTTCATAATAAATTTATGAAATTTTGATGTGTACATCTAAATTATGAGAAGAAAATAAGAAACTATTTGTTGAATGTTTTAAATTCTTTATCAATATTTATTTTATGTAATAAACTCTTTGTCAATATTTATTCTGTGTTATAAACTATTTGTCAATATTCATTCTGTGTTATAAACTCTTTGTCAATATTTATTCTGTGTTATAAACTATTTGTCAATATTTATTCTGTGTTATAAACTCTTTGTCAATATTTATTCTGTGTTATAAACTATTTGTCAATATTTATTCTGTGTTATAAACTATTTATCAATATTCATTCTGTGTTATAAACTATTTGTCAATATTTATTCTGTGTTATAAACTATTTATCAATATTCATTCTGTGTTATAAACTATTTGTCAATATTTATTCTGTGTTATAAACTATTTATCAATATTCATTCTGTGTTATAAACTTTTTATCAATATTTATTCTGTGTTATAAACTCTTTGTCAATATTTATTCTGTGTTATGAACTATTTGTCAATATTTATTCTGTGTTATGAACTATTTGTCAATATTTATTCTGTGTTATAAACTATTTGTCAATATTTATTCTGTGTTATAAACTATTTGTCAATATTTATTCTGTGTTATAAACTATTTGTCAATATTTATTCTGTGTTATAAACTATTTGTCAATATTTATTCTGTGTTATAAACTATTTGTCAATATTTATTCTGTGTTATAAACTATTTGTCAATATTTATTCTGTGTTATAAACTCTATATCAATATATATTCTGTGTTATAAACTCTTTGTCAATATTTATTCTGTGTTATGAACTATTTGTCAATATTTATTCTGTGTTATAAACAATTTGTCAATATTTATTCTGTGTTATAAACTCTTTGTCAATATTTATTCTGTGTTATGAACTATTTGTCAATATTTATTCTGTGTTATAAACTATTTGTCAATATTTATTCTGTGTTATAAACTTTTTATCAATATTCATTCTGTGTTATAAACTATTTATCAATATTCATTCTGTGTTATAAACTTTTTATCAATATTTATTCTGTGTTATAAACTTTTTATCAATATTCATTCTGTGTTATAAACTTTTTATCAATATTTATTCTGTGTTATAAACTCTTTATCAATATTTATTCTGTGTTATAAACTTTTTATCAATATTTATTCTGTGTTATAAACTATTTGTCAATATTTATTCTGTGTTAAAAACTATTTGTCAATATTTATTCTGTGTTATAAACTATTTGTCAATATTTATTCTGTGTTATAAACTCTTTATCAATATTTATTCTGTGTTATAAACTTTTTATCAATATTTATTCTGTGTTATAAACTATTTGTCAATATTTATTCTGTGTTAAAAACTATTTGTCAATATTTATTCTGTGTTATAAACTATTTGTCAATATTTATTCTGTGTTATAAACTATTTGTCAATATTTATTCTGTGTTATAAACTATTTGTCAATATTTATTCTGTGTTATAAACTATTTGTCAATATTTATTCTGTGTAATGAACTCTTTGTCAATATTTATTCTGTGTTATAAACTCTTTGTCAATATTTATTCTGTGTTATAAACTCTTTGTCAATATTTATTCTGTGTTATGAACTATTTGTCAATATTTATTCTGTGTTATAAACTATTTGTCAATATTTATTCTGTGTTATAAACTATTTGTCAATATTTATTCTGTGTTATAAACTATTTGTCAATATTTATTCTGTGTTATAAACTATTTGTTAATATTTATTCTGTGTTAAAAACTATTTGTCAATATTTATTCTGTGTAATGAACTCCTAATCAATATTTATTCTGTGTTATAAACTCTTTGTCAATATTTATTCTGTGTTATAAACTCTTTGTCAATATTTATTCTGTGTTATGAACTATTTGTCAATATTTATTCTGTGTTATAAACTCTTTGTCAATATTTATTCTGTGTTATGAACTATTTGTCAATATTTATTCTGTGTTATAAACTATTTGTCAATATTTATTCTGTGTTATAAACTATTTGTCAATATTTATTCTGTGTTATAAACTATTTGTCAATATTTATTCTGTGTTATAAACTATTTGTCAATATTTATTCTGTGTTATAAACTATTTGTCAATATTTATTCTGTGTTATAAACTATTTGTCAATATTTATTCTGTGTTATAAACTATTTGTCAATATTTATTCTGTGTTATAAACTAATTGTCAATATTTATTCTGTGTAATGAACTCCTAATCAATATTTATTCTGTGTTATAAACTCTTTGTCAATATTTATTCTGTGTTATAAACTATTTGTCAATATTTATTCTGTGTTATAAACTATTTGTCAATATTTATTCTGTGTTATAAACTATTTGTCAATATTTATTCTGTGTTATAAACTATTTGTCAATATTTATTCTGTGTTATAAACTATTTGTCAATATTTATTCTGTGTAATGAACTCCTAATCAATATTTATTCTGTGCTATAAACTCTTTGTCAATATTTATTCTGTGTTATAAACTATTTGTCAATATTTATTCTGTGTTATAAACTCTATATCAATATATATTCTGTGTTATAAACTCTTTATCAATATTTATTCTGTGTTATAAACTTTTTATCAATATTTACTCTATACTTAAAAACTTAAACACAATTAGTACCTGGCTATTTTAGTTCCATTTATCAAATAATCATAAATCATAATCTAATTCTAATTAATCATTTTAATCTTAAAACATACATAAAGGCAAGACTCGAAAATGCAAGATGATTCAGGAAACTCGGTACATTATCGGGGAAAGTTAAACATAAAAAATCGAGGGATTTTGATCCCTCCATCCGGCTCTAATAGGGTTAGGAAATATGAATGCAATATTTATATTAATAAAGTAATGTATAAGTCTTATTCCATAAGAAATACTGAATGTAAATGTATATAATATCTTTATATCTTTGTTGCGAATATATAGTATCCAAACTAATAGGACAGCCTTATTAATAATTGATAAGTAATAGAAATATTTATTCCTATAGTTATATGATATTATCATAGTGTGGGTGGATTGTATATTTATAACTAGATTATAGGTACATTGTTTTAAATAGTTTTTCGATAATCTCTTGTACATCAAATTTCGATAAATTTTATTTTATATTTCAATAAATTATCTCTTTCCAAGAAAAGATATATTTAATCGGTAAATCTCCTTTATTTTGAATCACGTTAGATATTAATAAGATTTTATCATAAAATATCTTAATTTTAAACTTTTCTGCTTTAGAAAACATTATTTTTCAATTAAATTTTTTTTATAAATTTTCCTAAAGAATTTTTGTCCGAAATGTCCGAGGAAAGTCGCTATAAAAAAAAGTACCCGAAATATATGATAAATTACTATTTGAATCTCGTCGAATCCTTTATTGTCGTAGATAGATGATCTGTTTTTCTTCGATTAAAATAGCCGAGTGAAAGCCGTCGATGAACAATCATTCATTCTTTCGACAGGACTTCCCATATAACATATATCGATGAGAAAAAATTTGTTGTCACAATTTTGAAACTGGCTGTACATAAATCAAAACTTTTGTAATTTTTGAGGTATTTCCACTTTGCCAATATTGGTTCCATTTTTAAAGTACATTTTCATAATAGAGTGACACCAAAGTTTTTTATGCTTATTCTTTAAGCTTTTTCAAAAGGACGTGATAGTTTATTGCTTCAATTTTAATTTTTATACACTTATGTGTTTCAAGATCTTGAAAGTGTTCCAGTGTGATTGCAATTTAGTGTCTATGCATTCATGGTTGAATTACTGGAGTTTTTCAGCATAAGTATCCTACTTTCATCACTATATAGGGTTTTGACAATGGCTTTTAAAATCATAGATCCTGAAAATAATATAGTCTGAGAGAATTAAACAGTGTTGAATCGTTTTACACCAGCGGTATATAGTATTCGATATCTTTTCATTTCATTTCATATCGTCTATGATACTCTGAAGATCTATGATTTGAAAAGCATATTGTCACAACCCTATTCATCACATTGAAGTACTGAGACACTAAAGTGCACTGAAAAGCTGAGGCAAAAATATGTACACTATTTTTCGTAGTAGGGTGCACTATAGTGTCACGTTTTTGTGACCATCCATGAAACACCTGAGCATCTGAAACTGGGACGGGTTTTATGACTGTGAAGTTGCATCGTATAATGAATATATTTTATCACTGCTACCACATAAATTTTACAATAACATTTGATACTTAATGTTTGGTTGATAAAAATATATTTAATATCAATACAAGGGATTAAATCTGTTACTATCCATTTTATCTGATCCTTTGCGCCGTGTTCTTCAAATTCAGCATTAATATCGTTCGAATGCCCAGGAAGCAATTCAGGGCCAAACTCTCTAAATTTACATTTATTTTCAATTGCAATTGACGGTGGGAATGTATCATGGCATTCCTACCTAATTGTATGGGAGCAGTTTGAAATATATAAATAAAATTAAATACGATTGCTTCTACTGCAGTTAAAATTAAGTGTTCTTCTGAATATATACTAAATATTAAAAGTGATTTCATATCACATTATAGGAATTTAAATGAGTCATAACGTCTTACAGTTTTCATAAATGAATCATAGTATATATATAGGTATATAAATGGGTTATTATACAGGGTGGCGCAAAAAAATGGAAACCCATTTTCAAATTAGTTTATTTTACAAACTATCAAAGCTAGAAATTTTCTAAAAACACAGTTTTATTCGTTCACTTTTTTTGCATCTATCTTGATAATCTATTAAGAGCTACAACAAAAATTAAACATCCAGAAGCGAATTTAAAAAAAGTAAATAAAAAGGACTCGTGCGAGCACGAAATACGCAAAAAAGTTCATAATAGGAATAATTTATTTTCATATGGTAGTAGTAAAAATTAAATCATACTATTTTTCATTCATTAACGTTTTTATTATTGACTCTTTCATTCATGGAAATACATCTTCATCACCAATCACGATATCTTTTACAAATTGTGCATTTTTTTGCAGAAACCATTTTGCAAAATTTAGACGGTGCGGTAAATCAGTTCTAAGAGTTCGAGCCTTGCATGCATCTTGAAAGGGTAATATCTCAAATCGTGTTTATCATTTACCAATTTATTGAAATGTGTCTTAAATGATATTTATTCCTTACCATCTGATTTATATTTTTGTATTCTCAATAAGATGTTCATGAAAAATATTATTGTTTTCATGTGTTCATTCTTTTCTCCTGCGACATGATCACTTTTTGTTCATATTTAAAGTGGTTTCTTCAGTTTTGAACTTATTAACATTTGTCAATGTGGTTTTACAGTTGGTGGAAATCTTTCCTGAAAGCAATGTTCAAAATGAGGTTGAACCTGCGTAAAACTTACAGAGTTTAAAAAAATGTCACAACAAAAACTCTTTGTTCGTATGGAAGTTGCATTTTGAGGGTATCGAATAGGATGTAAAAATTAATGGCGAGATGATTTTATAAAGATATCAATTTTACCTTCAAAAAACAATTTTCAAATGGTAATTATTTGTTTTATTTTCTCTTATTTGTTACATAAAAATAGTAGAATTTAATGTTTTTACATCCACATAAAATGAATTATACTTCTTATGATTCTTTTCATATATTTCGTGCTCGCGCAAGCCCTTTTTATTTACCTTTTTTTAATTCACTGCAGGATGTTTAATTTTGGTTGTAACTCTTAACACATTATCAAGCTAGATGCAGAAAAAGTAAACAAATAAAACTGTGTTTTAAGAAAATTTCTAGCTTAAGCCCCGTCCAGACGGTCAAATTTTTCAGAGAAGTGACAAACTTAATGACAAACTAAATGACGATAACTTCCTAGCGTCAGCAAACCGTCAAACTTTTCATCAGTTTTTTTATTCCAACATGTTGGATATCGTCAGCAAAAAGTTTGTCAAACTATTTGCTGACGATAAAGTTTGAAGTACACACTGACTTTCCGGCAATAATATTTTTTTATTTGCGCGTCATTTTAGTTTATTACAGCTAGGTACACCTACAAAAACCTCATTTTTTCAAACTTAGTATCTATCTAGTTACAATGGCTGACGACAGACTCTTTAATACTTAGTTGTATTAGAATGTATTAGATCTAAGTTATAAGTAGGATACCTACGTTGTGAATTGTTTTCTATGATCTATACAAATTATTTTTTCTGGTTTCTTACTGTTCTAAATATAAAAAATATACATACCAAGTTATATAATTTTCATTTTCACGATATATAACATTAATTTTGACGAAACTGACGCCAGTGAACCTCAAACTTTTGGCGAGAAAATTTGACCGTGTAGACACTCCTTGAAAACTGACGACAAGTTTGTCATTAAGTTTGTCACTTCTCTAAAATAATTTGACCGTCTGGACGGGGCTTTAGATAGTTTGTAAAAATGAACTAGTTGAACATTTTTTTTGCGCCACCCTGTATAATATACATATACTGTATCATAGATTCATTGATAAATAACTATAGAACTGGATTTGACAGTAACGGACCTAGCTACAATAGAAAAATCTATCGTATGAGTTGATAGGTACTTTTCTTAGAGTTTACTTAAAAAGGCTTAGAAAATTGAATGAAACAAAAATTACTAATAGGAATAAAAGTGTTTGATATCACAGTGTTTTTTCAAAAAGAAAAAAGCGATGGAACTATATCGCTAATGAAACTATATATTATTTATTAAACAAGGCCTAATTAATAAACTATCATTACCTTCGAAGAATGCAGAAGGTTATATTTTAGGTGTTATTCACTTATCATCTTTTATGATCAAAAATTATTCAACCAAATGGACTGCAATTTAGAGTGACAATTGTTTAATGTCCAGGAACCATCTGGTAAAATTTTGGAGCGATCATTTCAAAGATCAAGGTCAATGTCATTAATAACTCAATAACTCAAAAAGAATTCAACCAAATTTCCTGAAATTTGGTGAAACGATTAGATAATAATCAGGAACTATTTTATGAGATTTTTGGAGTGAAAGGGTCAAAGGTAAAGGTCAAGGAGATTTATAACTCAAGGCAAGTAACTGGATTGTTAAGGTCATGAACAGCTGTGAAGCTATGCGCTTTACGAAAGCACGTCCACTAGTTATCATTATCTTCATCATTTTACCACTGGCAAGTTATTTTCTTCCAAAGACACGTCAAAGGGATTGCTGCTTCGCTCCACAAGGAGGTCTGCGCAGTTGCCGAAAGTCTTCTTACCTTTGGTAGCCAGTCGCGCAAGATAACCAGCAAAGTGGCCTAAAGAGGCTTTTGTTCAATCTTGAAAATCTTCTCAGTCTTCGACCATCTCTCCATCAACTTGATTGTCATCCAATTCACGTTGTTGATGACTTGGAGACATTGCCTGTGATATTTCGTCGGAACTGAAGCCAGACCATTCTGATCATAGTCTCGTTCTCCATGAACTGCCGGTTGCTGGCCCAGTAATTTCCACGACCTGCTTGCGCAAGTGTATGAATTGTGATTCAATGGAGTCCGACTGAATTTTGCCCAGTTAGGTGTAAACAAAGATTGAAGTATGTTTATCAAGTAGGTACTGGTCAAGATCTATAAGCCTCAGGACGTATGAAACACAGCTTTTGAAATCTTGTGAGACACATGGACGTCACTCTTATGCCAGCTGCACAAGAAATGGTCAAAGTCGATAAGGAATTTTATACCTCGTTACTGTTAGTGCAATTTGATCGCAGAAGTACGCGATTTGTGACGTTTCGGCGATTCGCATTAGTTTCTGACTTGACGTTGCAGTAGCTCCAAAATGCTCAGCTGTGTCAGAAAACGCTTT
Organism: Caprella mutica; assembly: GCA_947561585.1. NCBI lineage: Eukaryota > Metazoa > Arthropoda > Malacostraca > Amphipoda > Caprellidae > Caprella > Caprella mutica. Next base: position 15,021 of record CANNZV010001734.1, read on the forward strand.
ACACTCTTCTCTATGTGCAACGAAGTGACGTAGTAAGGCTTTGGATGTGTTGTTTTAGTGGCGGCCGCCGCATTTTGAATATTCACCCACTCGAGAGCCGATGGCTTCAACACCTTGTCGGTCAACTTGTAAGCCATCTTGGTTGGGTGACCGCGCTCCAAGCTATAGAGTTTCTTCAAATGCCCGAACTCTACCTCGAGTCGATGAGAGACCAATTACAGTAAAACTTCTGAATTATGAAGTTCTGCATTATGGAGCACTCGAGTAATGAAGGACCTGAGTTATGAAATGCACCAGAGTTATGAAGTATTTTTTATGTTTAAATTTTAGAAAACGATATACGTCATGAATTTCATCCTAGTTATCCCTCAAAGAGCATAGTTTTCTCCATGATTTTAATCATAGAAAACTATTAGTGTTCCTGAGCTATGAAGTGGCTCTGAGTTATGAAGAAACCAATACTTCATAACTCAGGAGTTTCACTGTACCGAAAACAATAAAGAGAAACGCGTATTATATTTTTATTTGAAAATGTAAGGCATTAATCAAATCATGGATATATGTATGATATACAATCATAATTATTTTAACTATAACAAATTCAACATAATTGAGTGAGTTTACCCATTTAGAGAAAAATAGAAATAGATTTAGCACAACTATAATTAACTATCGAAGGGCGGAACGAAGAGTAATTTGTTCTTCAGCAAACTATTAAACAAGATTTACACGCTATCACGCCTGCTGTAGACGCGTGGGACATCGGACCAGTAAGGATTCACAATGAACTCAGGGTGATGATCGTCTTCGCCAAGTGCATTGTACCAGCTTTGGTTTGATCGATGATTGTCGGTGATGACAGATACAACAATGAATCTAATTTCTGTCAGACCTTGCAGTACTGGTTTAAAAGTGACTTCGATGTTATCTTTCTTCACATAGTGGCACTCATCAGGCTGACCATTTCAGAGAACTTGCCGGCAACGGAGATCATATGCGTAGAGAACGAGGTGTTTTGTTACATTTCATTAAGTTTCTCCTTATATCCTGTCTCCAACGAGTTCGATGGACTGACAGGTGTAACTTCGTCCATGGCCACGTTGACAAGGCACTCACGAGGCTTGAACTTATGGATCCGTAGTCTCAGGTAAGTCATGATTGCGCTGTCAAGATCATTTCTAACGTACAGTGTTGAGTTAGTCACCGAATAATTCTACTGTGCGCCAACATAACAATTGGGAACTTTGAAACATTTTGCACATTTTTTGACTTGTACTATATAATCCCATACAACGGCGTTGCTGAGCATAAATGATGAATACCGCCTATTGTAAAACATGTTTTGATACCAGACGTGGCTGCTCTGAGATAAAAGTTACTGTTAGATGAATGTTATCTTCCACCATTTCTTTCAACAATAAATTCAATGAATCAATATGTCAGCAGCTATCCCCAGATGATCATTGATGTCAGGTGTTAGGCTCTTGAGTTGGGCCAGGACGTTGACAAACTCGTTCATGGAAATTGATTGTCCTGACTTTGAGATAATGTCAGATACCTACACTAGCGGACAAAAATGTGGTACAGTTCAGTTTTTTTACCATTTCTGCAATATTTTCCAATGGATTTAAATAATTTTGACACTCAATGTAGCCACTTATAGTGTTAATAATGATTTAAAATTTCAGCTTTATACGTAGGATAGGAAAAACTTATGGTGGAGTCAATTTTTTTCTCAAAATCACAGTGCTAAAAGTGTGGGACACTGTTAGAAAAATACTATTTAAAGGCAGTTTAAAGTCAGTTTATACACATTTCTCACTATGGCAATGAAGAATAAGTCGATTGCACCACTTTGTTTACATTATAGCCGGTTTCATCATAGCAATGGCACCGAAAATGACCGCCTCCATGAAAAGAAGAATTGTACAACTTTATGAAGATAAATTTCAATCTGGAAGATAGCCGAGGACTTGCAGTTGTCCAAAACTGTTGTGGGAAGAATAATAAAGGACTACAAGGAGACTGGGAAAGTTTCACCACCGAAAAAGAAGGGTAGACTACGAAACACCACTCCTAGAGACGATAGGATCATGAGGAAAATAGCACTGAAGGATAGGTTTCAAACGGCAGCAGGTATTTCTCGTGATATGAGTACCTCCAACGATGACAATGTTTCTAGTAGAACTGTGTCTGGACGCCTCGGCGAAATTGGCCTCTTTGCAAGGTCACCCGCGAAGAAGCCTTTGATTAGCCTCAAAAACAAGAAAGTTCGATTGAGCTTAGCCGAAGATCATGTACCTGGACCGACCATCAGTGGCTAAATGTATTTTTTTTCCGATGAAAGTAAGTTCAATCTATTTGGATCTGACGGGAAAAAATATGTAAGAAGATTTTGTCACGAAAGATTCGATAAAAAGCGCACCAAGAAAACAGTCAAGTTTGGTGGGGGCAGTGTATTGGTGTTCAGCATGATTTCATGAGAAGGGACGACTGATCTCATCCGTCTAAACACCAGAGTTAATGGAACCATCTACAAGAACTTGTTACGACATCATGTCATCCCAATACTTAGACGTTCTGCAATAGAAAACCTGTGGTCCACTTTGGGGAAGAATGTGAGTGCCAGGAATCCCAACAACACTGAAGATCTTTGGCTCAAATTCAAAGAAGAGTGGGCGAAAGTGTCACGAGATGATTGTCGCCGTCACATTCAATCCTGTGGTAGAAGGTGTGCTGCATTCATCGATAACAAAGGCCTTTTCACTAAATAATAATGTTAGTCTGAAAATTTTTTGTTTACATGAAGTTATTTACATTTTTGTTCACATTGTCCCACAGTTTTGGCACTGTGATTTTGAGAAAAAAATTGACTCCACCATAAGTTTTTTTCTATCCTACGTATTAAGCTGAAATTTTATATAATTATTAACACTATAAGTGGCTACATTGAGTGTAAAAATTATTTAAATGCATTGGAAAATATTGCAGAAATGGTAAAAAAACTGAATTGTCCCACATTTTTGTCCGCTAGTGTATATAGATGAAAAATATTATTAGAGAATAATCTGGGTCTTTTCCTCAAAATTATCATACTAGATTATTGAATAATTTTCAATATATTTCAGGGAAAAAAATCAGTAAATTTTAACTTTATAATAACCCCATAATTATGTGACAGTTAGGTCCGTTTTTAGTCTGTTACTACAAAAAAAAATAAGCTAAATTTTTTAGTCAAATACAGGTCTACATATAAGTAGTTATCCATGACTGTATTTATCTGAAATACTTATCTAAAAGCTATTTCATACTTACCTGAAAGATATCAGCCCACTTTAAATAATTGAAGTGAACCCATCGTATTGAAGTCACAAATATCTTGGAAGTTGAATCAAGTTGCTACATTTACTTCAAAGGATAAGCTCGAAAAATACCCCCACAAGTTTTGGATGTTATTTGAGAGATTCGAAGCACTTTGATGATGCATTTCGAATGGATTTCATCCTAAGTATTTCATTAAAAGTGATATTATTTCCATTTGAAGTTGAGAGGTTATAAAGTCGTTGTCACTGTTTGATATTCTGTGAAAATATGAACTCAAATTTCTATCAATTAGGTATTATTTAACACTATAAATAGCAATCATGTAAAATTGGATAGTAATTTGACGATAGATATTAACTTTGTTATGGATATTCTTAACTATAACAAGTATTACAATTTACTATTGAAATTTAAAAAATGAATATTTAAATAATTTTGATATAATTAAATTATATGTTATTGAACAGCAGTCACACAAAATTTGACACTGAATGAACTATAAACGTCTGATGCTTCTAGATGTTGAAATTATGTATAACAGCTTATTATAAATCAAAATCAAATTATTTAAAAACATTTTGCCTATTAGGGCTTGTTCCTACACATCAGAGTTCTATCCGTGACGTACGTGTCCGGTCCGTCTCCTCTCAGTGCGTCAGTGACAGTGAAAAAATATATCGTTACTTTAAATTCAACGGACATGTTCTCACACGTCAAGCTGAGTACCGTATCCTCTCAGTACTAAAAAAACACTGAACAGCACAGAGAGAACACGTGAGGGATGTGTGTAACAAGCCTTAATAAAAAAACAAGCCCTTAGATTTTGATTATGAATATCACTAATATGAAATTAAAGTCCCCTCCACTCTAAATAAAAATTTCTATATCAGCTTTGTTATTGTTTTGAAGTTGTCGGATGAACCACTTCGTTTTTCTTTTCTTGAAATTCGGAGGGAAGCCCAAAAAGTATTCTCCACATGGGCTTGGAACCTATTATACTTTCACCTTGTATTACTGTATTATTTTTATGCACTCTTTGTTTGTTTCAATGAAGATGATTCAATGTTTCAAAAGTCATAAGAATAACTTAAATTGCATATTACAATAAAAACAGATAATCCAATTTGAAGTGACTTGTAGTTTTATAATGATTAACTTTAGTTATAATGAATAGAGTAATATAAGCTTAGAGTGGAGGGGATCTTTTCAGTTGTTCAAATTTTGTCAACAAAATATTTTTCTTCTGCAGTTACATCCTGTCACAGTATCAGATTGTTAAATTAATCCCACTATTTAATCAATCATTCTGTATAATTATAATATTTCTGTATATTAGCAATAATAGTCACGTATTATATGTTTTAAATCCCCACTCATTAATTCTGGGTAATTTTACTGTTATGATCGGAAATTTTATACCTAGAAAAAATGATAATGAATTTTCGTTTGAAGAAGAAAATAATAAATGAAATATTCGAATTATAAATAAATAAATTGGGAAATAAATGAGGCAATATAATAATAAATGAATCAAGTGAATAATAAATAAATCAAGTGAATAATTAATGAATCAAATGAATAATGATTGAATCAAGTGAATAATAAATGAATCAAGTGAATAATAAATGAATCAAATGAATAATAAATGAATCAAATGAATAATAAATGAATCAAGTGAATAATAAATGAATCAAATGAATAATAAATGAATCAAGTGAATAATAAATGAATCAAATGAATAACAAATGAATCAAATGAATAATAAATGAATCAAATGAATAATGAATGAATCAAGTGAATAATAAATGAATCAAATGAATAATGAATGAATCAAGTGAATAATAAATGAATCAAATGAATAATGAATGAATCAAGTGAATAATAAATGAATCAATTGAATAACAATTGAATCAAGTTAATAATAAATAACTTCATTTCTTCATTTATCCTGTTTTTATCATAAGGTTTGAGCAGATTTGAATAAGTATAATGAAAAATCAGAAAGAAAATCGCTTTAATTCATTCAATAATGAGAATTCATTACGTGAATTTACAGAATATAACTACCACTTAGAAACTTTACTAACTCCTAGTTAGAATTACGTACTATCCTTTTCTTTGTAAGTAAAGGATCAATGGGACAGTAGATCCTTTTCTCACAAGGTAGGTAACTTCATTTACCTAATTTTCTCTCCTATTGATGAACAATAGCAAAAGCAAATGTTATATTCCATCCTTTCAGGAGAATTCTCTCTGTATTGTAACAAAGGAATTTTAGATATCAAACATTGTCCCAAAATCAAATTATACATTGTCATGCTATTTGAAATAGATGTAGTAAACTATTTCCACTTGACAAAATGTAAACCGTAGTAAATTGAGTCTTTGGCAATTAGTATCACACCTCTATATGTGTAAATTCAACATTTCTAAATTCAATATGCAAACCTCTGTCTAGCTCTAGAAGCTCAAACGAAGTCCTAAGTGCAAAATGAAATAGTCGTTTACTCAAAGCTGTTTCCATTACTCTAGCACAATATTTTACAGTTCTGCTTTATAATAAACAAGACTGGAGAATTGGTTTAGAAAATTTGCATTAAAGCATATAAGTTTATATGTACGTATTCAAGAAAAATCTCAACTTAATTGTATAGTCTGTTCTAACCATGAATCAAATAATGTGTGTGCAAAAAGGTTATGTTTCATACGTCTAAAAATTTTAATATATAGTAAACAGCGCATAAGGTTTTTAAGATATTATCTCTACCGCATAAGTTTCTATCGATACAGTGCTGCAAGTATAGCGTTCTTGCGGTTTTTAAAGATAATTCTTCTCTAATTGGTCGACAAGGGGGAGGAACCAGCAGGGGCGGAGCAATAAACCGTTAGTGCTGCGCCCCTGATAGCTCCTCCTACTCCTCCTTGCATTGAAAAGAAACACATCTATACTATAATAAGAGCCGCGTCCGTCTGTCCGTTCGTGTGTCACACTTTTTATTAAGAAACACATATTAAAAGGAAAACAGATCATTTGTGGCAGTATCATGACTACGGGCTACAATAATAATTGACACTAATTATTTAAAAGAAATACATTTCGGCTTTTGAGATTTTTTTGATTAATCAGAATATGTGTATCCATAATACATAATTTCATTCGAATATAATTTAGATTCAATAACAGGTACTGTACTAGTTTCAAATAATAAGAACATTGAAAGTCTCAACATAATGGGTGTAATATGGTTGTTAGTATCCGATAGTTTGTACACTTCATGATTTTCAATGCCCTGGCAGTGGTCGGATCAATTTATTGACCCGACGGTCGGGTCTTTACATTCATTAGTCAATCTCCATATAGCCAATCAATGAGTTAGTAACCTTGAATCCACCCGTACGGAGCTATAATTTTTGAACTATGGTAGTGTCCTTTTAATTTCTATCCTTAGAGGTACCACTCATCAAATAGATTGAGCTATGTTATTCTGTTTATATATCTTATTCTTTTTTATTTATATATTAAACACAAAATTTTCATGAACAAATTGAACAAACAAACAAAGAGTAGTATCTTCTATTTGCAGGAGAATATTTACCATAATTTAATTTTATTGAACATAAAGCCCAGTCAAGGCGCAGCTTCTTTAGGGCACCCTAAAATAAAAAATTAGGACCGAAATATAAAAATACAGAAATTTAGTCAAATACATTAAATCTACCGAATTGAAACTATTAATGTTCATAACTATTGATAAGTGACTTCTGAGGATATGTTTGATCTATTAACAGAGAAATATAATTTGAGTGAAAGAGGTAAGTTATTCCAAAATGCAAGTCTGACATTTTCAATAGTGTTGAGACTTGATGATATGGCGATACAATTTGGATATTACTATTACGAGTGGAATAGGTAGGCACATCGATATTAGATTCTACTTAGTGAAATATTTTTTTTTAATTTGGCAATGCAATTTCTTTTTATAAAAGAAACTTTCGTGTCGATTAATTAAGAAAAAATTCATTTCAGATGGATATATATAAATTGTTTGACGATAATCCAATCATAATATATTATGAATTTAAAACACTTTCATTGGACATTATAGACAAAATGCTCTGTTGATAATGGCTGAAATTGTAATATATTATGATACAATACGATCGATATCATAACCGTATTCAACCATATTAGACGATGTGCCAAATATAAATTTCCCAAGTGTACGTTCGTATAGTTTCAATCCAAACCATCTGCTCATTTTGTCTATCTCTTTTCTAAATGTGTTCCGAGGTCTCGTTCTACAACTATCGCAATTATTCGACATTGCGACGCGGATAATTCGCCGCAAATGAGCCAAAATTGCAAAAGTTAGTCAATGATCAAATTAAAGACAGATCATCATCAACTAAAGTTCTGCCCTGAAAATCTCTGTCACATGTCGGGTTCATTAACACTGCAGAGATATATTACTAGGAGGAAAACTGTAATTAACCATATTTACGGTGAAAAGTTTTAAGTTGTACGACTGGATAACTTTCTTACAATTACTATCCAAGATTTAATTACTTGAAATTTATTTTCAATTTGTTATAATAAAATTATTTATCTTTCGTCGAATCATTTATGATCTAAGGTAGATGATCCTTTTATCATTGATTGTAATCATCGTTTGAAAACCCAACAATTTCTCGGCATAGAATGAAGTTACATACTGTAGTTAATGCACTGACTTTAACAATCCTTTACACGATTTGAAAGATTGAAGCAGGCCATCAGAGCAAAAATCTTAATCAGCTTATCGACGCGTAAGCTCTCTCCAATTATGTAAGATAACCACATAGAGAAATATTTTAACATGCAGTAATCTTCATAATATCTTTAATTATCGATATTTTCACTTTAATTCATTGAACAATTAATCAGATATTCAATAGAATAATGTATTCGAATGTATTTTATTAAATAAATTAGAAATAATGGAATGAAATTTCCGATGGATAATCTCAAGTCCGCTGCAATGAATTCTGTATTACAATTTGCGGAGGGTGCAAATATCGAACAATAATTAAATATCTTTGATGTAATGATTAAATAATAAAAATCTATAAATAACACTTTGTGGAGGGTGCAAATATCGGACTATAATTAAATATCTTTGTTATAATGATTAAATAATGAAACATCTATAAATGATTCTCCATAATGGAAACAATAACTTAGAATAGTTACATTTTTTCTTCTTGCCGAAGAATACTCTTACCGGAACACTATAGTCTCAATTGAATGGATATAATTTTCACACAAGAAAAGGGTTTTCTTCATCCATTCGTGTATCACCTGATTATATAAGAGTGTATGCAGCAAAGAAATCTAACGCGTAAAATCAGAGTACTCAGAAATTTAACACACAAAATTTAAAAAACTCCACTTTTTTAATTTTCCACTTATACTCATATATTTCTATTTCTTTAACTTTGTTTAATAAATGCGTAAACAAAATCTACACTATTCTTCCATGGATTTAAGGATATATTTCTATTTTACATAAAAAAGCTAGTATTATTAATTCAGGAAATAATTAATGAATTACCAAAGAGAATATCACATTGATAAAGTTACATTATTTTTGTTCAACCATTCATGCCTGAATTTTGTTCTGATGCAATGTAAAATTTTCTTTTGCTAAAAAAAATAAGTTATTTAGGGATCATATAATACAAAAGGAGCAAAAAGTTGAACTTTTTTTACACTTAAAAAGTATATGGCTTAAAATATGAAACCAGAGAGCCGCGTTGCTACTGATCATAAAAATATTTAAAATACACGTATAAATATCATAAAAGTTACTTTAAAGACATGCACACTATAGTCTACATCCATCCTTAAATGGTTAAAATGAATGATTAACTTAAAAGTTGAAACTATTTTTTAAATCTTAACTGAAATGAGCTGAAATATACAATGTTTCACATGCACACTGCTTTTCTATCCTGAATTATATAAACTTCTTCTTTTTTCCAGAATGTAAACCATTAGTTTAGAGAAAGAAAATAAGGTGTTCTTGTTTTTTGCGTCCGTTAATAATGGTGTACTTGAAAAGACAACATTCTTTTGTACATGCTTACTATATTTGAATAGGACTATTGGTTTTAATTGTTATTGTCTATGTATTTGCGAGTAGAAATATTTATAGGTAAATTCAACAATTAATTATTGAAAAACAAAGAAATACCTATTGTAACGATTTTGAAATAGGATAATTATTTAACAATTTATTGTGTGTATTGTAAAACAAAGAGATATATATGTTTGAAGCTATTTAAATAAATAATTCATTCTCATGACAATAACTTATATATACATATATATATATATGTGACGTTGGTGCACGACGAATTGCCACTGGGGGAATTGCCACTGGGTAAACTGCCACTGGGTGAACTGCCACTGGATGAACTGCCCATGTGGGTGGAATGCCACTGGGTGAACTGCCCATGTGGGGGAATTGCCACTGGGTGAACTGCCCATGTGGGTGGAATGCCACTGGGTGAACTGCCCATGTGGGTGTAATGCCACTGGGTGAACTGCCCATGTGGGGGAATTGCCACTGGGTGAACTGCCCATGTGGGTGGAATGCCACTGGGTGAACTGCCCATGTGGGGGAATTGCCACTGGGTGAACTGCCCATGTGGGTGGAATGCCACTAGGTGAAATGCCCATGTGGGTGGAATGCCACCGGTTGAACTGCCCATGAGGGTGAATTGCCAACGGTGAAAACAACTCTCACTGACTGCATTAATTCCCCCCCCCCTCCTCCCCTTCCTAATATAAGCGTGGATAGAGAATTGGACCCGCCGACAGTTGGGTCCAGGACAATTGGGCCCACTAACAGTTGGGTCCAGGACAATTGGGCCCCACCAACAGTTGGGCCCCGGACAATTGGCCCACGACAATTGGGCCCAAAGACAATTAGGTCCACGAAGACAAATATATTATTTACCCATATTTTAAAGAGTCTAAAAATAATATATAATAATAAAAAAATACCATAATTAAAATAAAAAATATTCTTCATATGAAAAAATATTCTCGATATGGAAAAAATATATATTTTAATAGAACATATTCTTTACATGAATAAATACTATCATATAAGAAACAAATTTCATAGTTACAGTACCTCTATGAGTCTATATAGTGAACTCCTGTAAAGTGAATGAGTTAGGTTGTAACCAATAGAAAGTAAGAATGTAGCTATTTTAGATGAAGAACAAAAGAAAATAGGAATGTGGGTATTTAAAGAAGGCCGTGGTGTACCAAGACCTGCTGAAATTATTGGAACAAACAAGTTGAATTAGAATTAATGCAAATTTGTTTAAACCTGTTCAGTGTTCAATATAGAAGAGTTTTATAAATCAGGATAGAGATTTGATGGATAGAGATAGCACGAATAGCGACATATTGAAAGGAACTTTTTCACTGTACATTTTCAAGGGTTTAACAGTATAAGGTATCATCGGCATGTAACGTACAGGTATACAATTCACCCAGTAATAATTCACCCAGTGTCAATTTACACAGTGGCAATTCACCCACATGGGTAGTTCACCCAGTGGAAATTTACACAGTGGCAATTCACCCACATGGGCAGTTCACCCAGTGCAATTCTCCCACAAGGGCAATTCACCCAGTGGCAATTCCCCCAAATGGGCAGTTCCCCCAGTGGCAATTCGCCCAGTGGCAACTCTCCTAGGTAATTGAAGCTCAATATTGAAGAGTATTTTTAGGACTCGAACTTTCGAATTGAAAAATGTACGTATATTCATCATCAAGAACGAAAGTGAGAAATTGAGATTAAATAATTAATTCTATGGCCAACTGTTGTATGTTGGATACTTACTTTTTTTTAGCTATACAGTATACATATAAAATATAAACTTTTATCTCTCCTTATGGGCCAATAAGTTATTGAAAATATTAATTTTTATTTTCATATGTCGTTCTTGAATAATTAGAATTAATTTCCTATAATATAAAAAGTCAATAAAACAATCAGTTATTACTTCTATTATTAAATATCAATACTCTATTTTTCACTGCCCTCTTTACTTACAACTTTTATACAGAAAATGGTTGTTTTTCAAAAAGGTAACTCAATTGATTCATGAATATTGGAACGATAATTGAATATGAAAACTAAATTGTTTTTTCACTTTCATGAACGATTATACATCAAAATAAAATTTCTACAAACGTGTGATGTTTTGCAATAGCATTTTCCCTATTTCTATTCTTTTCTATCAAATAAAATACTCATCACATATTAAATTGTTAATTACCTAATTATAATAGATATGAATATCCCAGCAATGAATGGATAATGGATAATATTTATTGAGAATAGATATAAATTAGTACATAAGTTTTACTCTCCCTCAAGCCCTTATACGTATAAGATAAACTTTATGGGCATATATCCTTCCTACCTGGTTAAAATTTAAGGAACTACCGTTAAGTTGATACTTTACTTTTAATAAGCGTTAATTTTTTCAAGTAAAGGATCTAAGACTATAAGTGGGAGAAGGTTCCTTTACACGATATGACTAAGAAAAAGAATAATAATCGACTCTTTATATTTCAATCTAAGCATTGATGATTTATCTTCTATAAAAACATACACAAACAATATGATTTCCAATTGGCAAAAACAGATCGACTTAGCGGCTACGAGTCCACTGGACCAGAAAATGAGATGATGTGTTTCGGGAATCTCTTCGGATTAAATCCCTATAATTCTGCCTGAAGCTACTACCAAATTTGTTTGTTTTTTCCATCATATAAAGATTGTGAACTGAGCTTATGTAATAATATGAACTGAAAAGGATTTTTTTAAGTATAAGCAATGTTTTATCAAACTATATGAATATCCAATGACTTTTTGATTATGAAATTAAATTTTAAAATGATTTTCTTATGCTATAATTCATCTGATAGTATTTTTAACTACATTTTTTGGGTAAAAATAAAAGATTTCGTTGTCAAGTAGTGCGGAACCTGAAGTAACTTTGAACAATTTACAAAAACTGTCTGAAAACCTCAGAGAGAGGAAAATGTAGAACCAAATTACAACAGTTCCAGTTAAATGGAATTCACTCTTTATCTGCCATTCCACGATTTCTTCCTTTACAGTGAATTAAAGGATTTCTTATTCATCTTTAAATGAATAAACGATCAAGAACATAATTAAGGTATTGCATGCTTAAATTTAAGCAGCGAGTATAAAACATTAAGTTTGGTTCAAATATTAGCAGTTAAAGTTAAAGGAATAACTTTATGTAAAATGTATTTTGAAAACAATTTTGAAAGCACTGACAATTATCCCCAATTTTTCATTAGCAACTACTAAATAACTGTGAGTAAAATCCATTAAAAGGATAGAAGTTAGTATATATATGTACTAACAACTTGTAAAAATACAGTACTGTAGGTTTATAAATAAGATATGTTTTTTTAACACATAATCAAACCTTCCCGTTGATTCTGACAGTTAAACTCATTAGGGTGGGTTAAGACCAGTGATTCCGATGAGAGTTATGATTATTTTAATTTTTTGCGGTACAAGAATACCCTGCTTTTATAACAAAGATTTTTTTCAATTGTTAATAAATCCGAGAAACAATATGCACTTATTATATAATTCGAATTCTTTAAACATATCATTTGATGTGAGTTTATAAAAAATAATTTTGATGTCTCGACTTAGCGAATATTGCGGTGTTTGTTAACAGAATCAGCTGATAAAAGCTGAAAGTAGGGAATGCATTAAATGTTTATTTTGTTATGAAGACTATTTTCTAAACCAACTGCTTCTAATTACCTCATCTGAATGATAATATTTATAACTATAGATCACAATAAATGGTCTCCATTTTCTATGTGTACCTAATTTGTAATAATTTCGAGCCCTGCATCGCATTTTTATCAGTTTTTTCTATAATCGCTTGATATCGTAGCCTGTAGTTTCTTATTTGAATTAAATCACCTCGGCACCTGAAAGTTCTTTGTAAAAGCCATCATTGATATTATGTTTTGAAATATAATCCTACAATACTTACAGAAACACATATTGTTCAATCAGTTATATAAGAGCCACAAACCCCAAATAGTTGCAGTAAGAATATATTTAGAATATCTGAAAAAATTAAATAAACTATGAAACTACCTCGAAGAACATCGATTATAAATTAAATTACATATTTTAAATGTGCCCGTGTGAATGAAACAAATTATTATTGACCGAAATCATTCCCCTCAACAAAATTTCTATTTTTAATTTTTTTTTTAATACAAAAAAGTCATTCAAATACGAAGCAGATAATTGTCACAGCAGAAATATTAAAAACTGATCTGAGTTGTTTGGAACTAATCTTTTTTTTTTCTTCCAATGAAGAAGAAGACATTCTTCAAAACTTATCCAGTCACTCAACAAGAAGATCTCCTTTTGGCATTTCGTCGACAGGAAGTTACGTCGACAAGATGTTTCGTCGACGAATTTTCGCAAAGGGGATATTATTGGGAAACCGAATCACTTAGCCAGGTCATTTAATTATAATGAAGTGTGCAGTCCCACAAACTAGCGGATACAATAAACAACATAACAGCCATTTATGTTGAAAAACAAAGTAAAAGTAAACGACATGTCGACGAAATATCCTGTCGATGAAGCGTCTTCTCGACGAAAGGTCTGGTCGACGAAACGTCTTGTCGACGTGACGTTCTGACGACGATATATCCGGTCGACAAAATATCTGAAAACTAAATCTCTTTCTACGAAACATCTGCACACTTCTCTTTAGCTTCAGATAGACCACTAAATAGTAAAAAAAAAGATGACTTTAGCAATGGTAGGAGACAGTTCACTGACTCAGTATTTGTGGGGGAAAAAACATAGCGTAACGTAAAATATTTTTTTCTGAAGGATCAAACAACATGAAATAATTGTTTAAACTTCCCAAGCTTTTTGGAATCTTTCGTGGTATCCGTCTTCATAATAACTATAAGAAGTTGTTTATTCTTCAAATAACGTAAATTATATTTACATAAAGAGAAGAAGAAAATTACTGCAACAAACAAATCCTTGGAATTATAAAACAAATAGTGGATGAAGATTATTTAAACCTTTGGTTCAGTTTGAAATGAGGAAATTGGTTCCTATATACGTTTGAGAATTGGATTGAGATTTATTTGAAGCCTTCTCTAGAAAATTAACACATAAAAAGTGCAATATATATTTGTCATACTTCGAAATTTATTTCTCTGTAACTTTCTATACACAACAGCGAGATATCTAACAGTGAAGTATAGTGCAAATTATGAGTGGAGATAATATGATATCTGGTGTAATGGAAAATATCATTATAATACTAAATTGTTTCATTTTATTTGAAAACTATGGTAAGTCGAGTAATAATTATTCTTCCATTTCTTGACATATTTTGATTGCTAGAATAGTACAAAATACGGATACTTCAATTGTCTTATTGAATTGTTTTAATTTTGTTGTTTCTCATATAAATAAATGGATAACACAACTCTATTTTCAATAGGTTAAAAAAATACTCATAAAATGGAGATAATATATTTTGTTTGCATTATTTTGAAATTTGGTCATAATTAATGTTTATAATTTACTCAAATTTAATTTCAAACTTCTATATTTATATATTAGTAGAATCCTGAATGTATAAATGTCACCTTCAATTGGCACTTCAATACATTTATTTAAAAGTCAATCTTTTAATGTCGGTTTCCTTTCACCGGCAAATACGGAAACAACCGAATAATCTACGAGACACATTTTCCAATGTGTAACATATATATATTCTCCAAATGTTACGTGTCTTCATTTTCTTTTTGGTCAAGCGCACAGTGACAAAGTTCAAAAGATTTATGGTAAACAAATACTGAGCACGTCAAAGGCAAAAAGAGTTAAAGTGAAACTCGTAGAGAAACAGAAATGAATTTCTATGTTGTTACTAGGATTGTGACAATATGCATGTAAAATCGTAGATCCCAGAACTATTACATACGAAGAGAATTAAACTGTATTGAATGATTCTACAGAAGCGGTATATAGTATTTGATACCGTTTCATTTTTCGTAATCTATGATATTCTTGAGATCTATGAATTTTAAAGAATATTGTTACACCCTAGTTATTACACGATAGTTTTTATATTTTACTTATTGTTATTATAGATTATTTACGGTTTAAAACATTGCCTAAAACCTAATATAAAAGCAAGCTTCTCTTAACAACTAATTTCTAAAGGTTATAAATTAGGTTTTGTTCCTAAATTTCACGTTTTTATCAATAATTTTCATCCTAGAATTAATACACGATTTACTTAACTTTATTGAATAAATCGTATTGGATAAACTCTTTTTTACACTGAATTGTGATTACAAGTTGACAAATGCTCCAAATGTACGTACATAATAATTCCAATTTAGATATCAGGGGATGTTTCCCTATAGAGGAAATTACTAAGCTGCTTTTTCGTTAGATGTGTTTCCCTGTAATATAAGATATCCCTTTGCAAGCAGATTCTGATTACCAGTGTATTTGCCTTGTATTTATTCTGTCAATATTAAGATGAAAATAGCAATGCGCTGCGGGCTTACAGGAGAGATAGCTAGCCCGACTTATTTTCCTCTCCTAGATAAATAATTACAGAGATAGTTCGAGAGAATGTTATTCAAAATAATAATCAAAGTGAAGAATGTAAACAACAGAGGTAGCAATGTTTTCTCCCGGCTAAATTGTCCAATACTTATGTATTTATTTTTCATATATTGTTTCTTATAATTAGTAAATTATATATGGCCTATGGTCTTGTAGAACTGTATTGTTTTTACTTTTCTTTAGTATAAATATATTATTATCCTTATATTGCCTATGCTGTGATAGTATTAGTTAAAGTTATAACTGTATTGGGACAATATTGTGACATTATTGGGGCAGTATTGTGACATTATTGGGGCAATATTGTGACATTATTGGGACAATATTGTGACATTATTGGGACAATATTGTGACATTATTGGGGCAATATTGTGACATTATTGGGGCAGTATTGTGACATTATTGGGGCAATATTGTGACATTATTGGGACAATATTGTGACATTATTGGGACAATATTGTGACATTATTGGGACAATATTGTGACATTATTGGGGCAATATTGTGACATTATTGGGACAATATTGTGACATTATTGGGGCAATGTTATGACATTATTGGGACTATATTGTGACATTATTGGGACTATGTTGTGACTTTGTTGGGACTATGTTGTGACATTTCTGGGACTATGTTGTGACATTATTGGGACTATATTGTGACATTATTGGGACTATGTTTTGACATTATTGGGACTATGTTGTGACATTATTGGGACTATATTGTGACATTATTGGGACTATGTTGTGACATTATTGGGACAATGTTGTGACATTATTGGGACAATGTTGTGACATTATTGGGACAATGTTGTGACATTATTGGGACTATATTTAATCAATATTTGATTAATATTGTAACAATATTTAATCAATATTGTGACAATATTTGATTAATATTGTGACAATATTTAATCAATATTGTGACAATATTTGATTAATATTGTGACAACATTGGGGTAATGTTGTGACAACATTGTCCCAATAGTGTGACAATATTGGGACAATATTGCCCCGAGAAACATTCTCACATGAGAAGCATGCAATGTGTATAGATTTTCTTATATTATTATTTTATCTACAATTTCCCATCTTATAGTTACTTGATAATTAATATCAACTAATAAGTAACAGTAACCTTCTATAAAGTATAATAATAAATGTAGTCGAGGCCATGTATTAAGACAATAAAGTTTGGCCATACAGATTTATAATATTAATGCTATTTCGATACTTGGTATTTGTTTCTTTACATTTTAAGAGTTTATTTAAACTCTTCAAGCGATAGATATCCTGTGTTTCAAAACTTGTTAACTGAGTTAGAAAGTTTGGAAATCAATAGAATATAAATTAATAGTGTATGCGATGTAAAAATATATATAATTATCTGATAATTATGTTTGTCTTTAGTTCATATTCATCTAGCACTTTAAATCAAACATAAGAGTAATTAAAGATTAACGTTTGTTAATAATTTATTAGACCATAAATCTTATGGCACAAATCTGGTCGGTTGATGCAAAAATAGAGTTGCTAGGGCTTGAATTCAGTCGGTATTTTCGGCTAATCAAATTTAATGTAACCCGTCCGACAAATGGTAAGAAGTTGCTCATTCCAGGTGGTTAATTGGAGTCACTTACTGAAACCAAATCAGTTAACCCATTGATGCCGATAGTTAGTTGAACTGAAAGAAGTTTATTACCTTCGCAGAATGCGGGAAGGTCATATTTTCATCGGAATTTATTTATTTATTTATCATCTTGTTATTCGCTTAACTGAAAAAGTGTTCAACCAAATAGCCTGAAATTTGGTGAAACGATTGGTCCATGTCCAGTGACCTGCTGGTAGAATTTTGGGAGCGACCCGGTCAAAGGTCAAGGTCATTCATAACTCAAAAAGTATTGAACCATATTGCATGACACTTGGTGGGACGATTGGTTATTATCCAGTTAGCAGTTTCCTAAATTTTGGGAGAGACGGGACAAGCGGAGACGAAGGTATGCACTCTACCGAGTGCACATAATCTAGTTTCCTTTTGTTTTCATTTATATACTTTGCTGAGTATTCAGATTATGTACTTGAACAAATGTAGAAATGTTATAATGATAAAATAAATGTTCAGTTTATAGTATGAATTTATGTAAAGTAATAAAGCAAATTTCATGGAGGTGTATTCGCACCATTAAGCATAAGTGGATTAAAATAACCAGGGAAAAGTTACTTCAACAATTTCGAGCACTGTAACCGTATACCGGTAATTGCACGCACTGCAATTGAGCTTCATTTTGAAGTAAAGCCGTTCATTACTACCAAACTGCTTAAATGTAACCAAACTGGTCATTTTGGACAAGTTAGACTATTAATACAATCAATTTTGGTATTATGACCAAACTAAACTATGACTTTCAAATCGTTTGATATGAAATTATATCGGGTAAAGGAACTATTTATCTCTAAGATGAGGAACAGGTGCGGTTTTTGTCGAGTGGGAATTATCGCATGACCCTAAAATTTTATTAACTCTATGGTATGTGGGTACACATGCGTATTTTGATCGTGCGGTTAAAACCACAGAAATTTGGAAGCAATGATGCGACTTTTTGCCACACGTCAATTCTATCTAATCTTCGTGCGATAATTTCCCGCTGTGTACAAAGACGCTCTTGTCCGTGGACTTCTAACACCTACACAAACTGCGAATTTTCGTCAGTAGAGGATCTACTAAACGATATATCCTTTAATTTTTACCATACCTGACCATTAATTGAATCGTAATGAAGGCAGGTCGTTTTTCTCCTACATTAAATTTTAGCCGTTTTCACAGGCGCGGTTAATTTGTATAAAATTATCAGTGCTCAAATAATGTTAAGGTCGCTTTACATTAATTAGGCAGGGAAGTAATAATATGATTCAGTTCTATAAGTATTAATGAACACTGAAAATATCTTGGTTATTTTTCTTGGAAAGACTTCTAATTAGTTGGTTAATTAGCTACCACCTGGAGGGACAAGAAACTATAGGTATATATCTTTCGAATATAACTTTAGCCAGTCATTAAAAGTTCTGAAGTAATTATGTCTCTACATATTATATATGGTTGAACCATTGAATTATGATCTGAGGTTAACTAAATGAATTAGTCTAACATTAAGTTGTTGAATCAAACTTTCGAAACAGGGGTATTGGTTGAACATTTAATTGAAATGATCGTGTATAAAAGGATTGACTTGTTCTCGATTATAAATATAGCTATGATTTATTTTCCACCCAATTTTATCTCAATTTGAAGAGTTATATCATCTTGAATATTAATATTTGTGAAGCTATTTTATATTTAATTATGATCACTAGAAGTGTCCATCACACACATACACAGTACGGGTGAGCGGTAGGTTCACCGCCCTCAATTCACCGCAGGGTAAATTCAACGCAAACAAATTTTTATTCAAAATATAACAAAAAGATGATTACGAAGATGATAAGCAAAGGCATAAATGTATTCAAATAAAATGTAGATTTTTTGGAGCTTGCAGGTACAGGTTTTGCTTGTAAAAATGTACAAAGATGACCAAAACCGATATTAAGGTCGAAGGTTGGCACTTGGCATTTAACAAGCAAATGACGTATGTAGATCCTAATCTATGGAATTGTTAAAGGGGCAGTTCAGTCAATTTTTGTTTTCATAATATTAATGTTGAACGATCACTTAGTAAGAATAAACCATTCTTGTTGAACTTACGGTTGAAAAAAATAGAATAAGCGATATATATCATATTTTATAAATTCGATTTAGTTCGATTAACTTAACGGTTGAAAAAAATAGAATTAGCGATATATATCATATTTTATAAATTCGATTAATTTTTCTATCAACAGTATTAACAGGTAATTTATGAAAAGATGGTTTTCTTTTCAAAACTAAATCTAATTGTCTCGAAGGACAGTTTTCAATTTCACAAATTCTTTTCACCATTTTCAAACATATGACAGATTCAAGATTCAAGTCTGGGACTGGTTATCATTTTATTTACGTACTACAATGATTAGTACGTCGGTCCACCACAGTCCATAGATGGCGCCACTAATTTACAATATACTTTTTATATAACCATTTCTAAAATCAACGAATATTCTAATGTTACATAAATGAATATACTAAATCGATTTAGGACCAATTTGGCGATAGTTTGATTTTGACTGAACTGCCCCTTTAATTAAGAATACATCATATATGAGAAAAATTAACAGAAATTATAATTGAACAATAAATAGAAAACAGAAGGAAAAAAGACTTCCATTCAATCTGCTGCTGGTCTACAAAGCTTGTTATTGCCTATGACGAACATAGCGATGTCATTGACTATGCGCGAAAAATTAAACACCATATTTGGTTAGTAAATATTAATCATTGTATTACATTGTATTTACTTTTAATTTCTATAGTTTCACAACCCTACTC
>CANNZV010001734.1:35571-153325 GCA_947561585.1 Caprella mutica
GTTTCACAACCCTACTCCATCTCTCACACACCTTATTTTCTACCCCTTTATATTAAACTATAGAAGAACATTAACAGACAAAAAGTCTCGATCTAAATAAACCTCACACAGATATCGTACTCAGTGTGACCCGTTAATAATGAACTAGCGCCATCCCTTCTCAGGTAATATAGTACAGTGTGTCCTAAGGTAGGCATATTAGATGCGATGTGAATAGGCAATGACTCTGTGGCAAAAGAAAGCCTTGGATATCACGCCATGAAGGCATTTCCTTGGCTCGTACAGTAAAACTCATGTGTAAGGAAATCCTGTATATTGTAGAGTCCTGAGTAAGGAAGTAGCCTCTATGGTGAACAAAAAATGGTCATTGGTCTACCAAGAATGTCCATCAATTTTTTAGAAAACTAATGGCCATTTTATGGCAGACTTCAAAAAAATCACTATAGAGGTTACTACTTTATTCAAGACTCTACAATCACTATACAGGATTGAACTATAGAGGAGTTATACTTTATAAGCTGAAGTAAGTCATATTATACGGCTCTCGTTAACCAGAATAGTTAAATCACAGACCGTTTGTAGTTAGTTGTTAAATCGGCTATTATAGTTAATGATAAAAAAATATATTTACTATGATAAATTGCGATAGTAATTTATAATATATTTTTGTCAGATTTATGTATAAAATGTCGTATCTATAAAATACGATCTCTATTTAGCATAATTGACAAGAATAAATGATCTGCATTTTTTAATTTTCTGGCTGGGTTTTCATTTTAATTGAAGGAAAAACTTTTAAATAACCGTTGTCAATAGAATATTTCCATAAGGAGTTAATGTTTTTGAACAATTGCTCCCATCCCTTCAAAACTGACGGCCTAGCATTCCTATGTTTGATAAAAATAAACCTAATCGACTCTGACAGCAATGTTTGCAGCAAAACAGCTAATGAAGCCGTCAGCTACTAATTAATTGTGTTGATTGATTTGATTAGTAGTTAATTGAGATAAATGCTACAAGATAATGCATTTACTAAATGTTATCATGGAGTTAATTATATAATTAGAACTGCATCAATGTTCTATTATTTATTGCAGTGTTTTCAATTCATTTAATTTCTATGGGAGGGGTAAATAAAACTTCAATCAATATGTATATTGATATATGACGGGTAAATGAACAGTTGCCGATAGCAAGCTACGAAAAGGTCTTCCATTTTCGATAGAAAGTGGCTGTGAAGGATCTTATCGGTGTACCAGAGGTCATAATGGGTCAATCAGGAATATCTAAAGGTCAGATTGGTTTATGAATTACCTATGTTGATTTCCATACACTATCCGAGTACTGTATGTATATGAGTGCCCTAGCATTGTCGCATTAAAATATATCACAATCCTAACAAACTATCAACATTTTACACCCCATGATTATTTCAACTCCCAATGAGTTGTTTATTTTGATATATGGAAATTTATGGACTTTCATTTTATGTATTTGTGAAAAAAAGAATGTTTAGTATATTTATATAGTATAATTTTATTACAAATTAGGTTTTGAAGAAGAATTTAGTAGTAGAATCAAATCTTGGCATATTGTAAAATTTTTATTGGTTTAAAGAAATACATAATTTAGCTTATATTTTACAGATATTTGAAAATTGGTAATTTAACCTTTTAAAAACGGCAGAGATCTCTCAGATTTTCGAAGAGGCCTAGCACAGCAGGCGCTTGTGCCAACGTACAGAAACTGCCCGAATGCTTGACTTTCCAGGAGGTGTCAGCCATTTCGTCGATAGACATTTAGTCGAAAGGACACATCGTCGACAAAAGAGTACGTCGACAAGCTGTTTTATCAACGAATTTTCGTCCAGGGGATATATGTGTATCAGAGACGTACCACCTCCCAACACCTGCTGTCAGATCATTAAAAAATCAAAAAAGTGTGCAGTACAACAAACTAGATGATACAACAAACTACACAGCGGTCATTTATGTTGAATGGGTTAATGTGTTTGTGTTTCTAGTATTTTTTGCCGTGGGAAAATTTGCCGTCAGAATTTTCGCCCGCCAGCATTACCGCCGTTTGAAATTTCGCAGTGAAGAAGAAATTATAGAGGACATAGCTATAGAAACACTGTATAAGTATTGATAAAAATACTGATTATTATGAAGAAAATAAATGTGCTAAATTACTATACGACTGAAAATTTTAGAAGATTTTTGAAAATTTCAGAAATTTCAGAAATTTATAGAAATTTCAGAAAATTATAGAAATTTCAAAAAAATTTAGAAAATTCGGAAAATTTCAGAAATTTCAGAAAATTATAGAAATTTCAAAAAATTATAGAAATTTTAGAAAATTTTATAAGAATTTATAATTGGAGGTGATTATGTAATATTGTATATCCGATAATTTATGTTAAATGTTCATATATGCAATGTATATTCTAATCATTACTCGTATTATTTAGTGTCACAAGAGGTCGCAGCATAACATATGAAGTGATTTGACTGGTTGACAAAATAGTCGAAACTAATTTCCTTGTTAAAAATTGTTCTGTAAAAAAGAATAAGAACGCTAGTGATGGTCAGCTGTGTTTTGGCTAATCCTATAGTCTGTTCGTATCACTTCCCCTTAAATGTATTTGTGTTCCTGTGTGTTTAGTATTCTAAATTTGAAATATGATTGAAGCTATAGGACTCTTATTAGTATTATATTATTCTCAGTGATTGATGGTTTCACAATTACCTAATTATTGATAGTTTTGATTTGATCGATATTACATTGTACGGTTTACCTTTTGAAATGTGAATTATTGTGCATGGCACAAATATATCAAGGTATGTGTTTAGAAAGCTTTATATATAAAAGATAGGAATATATTTGTCTTACTATATAATAATAATAATAAATTATTTATAAATATTTATATATAAGGCAAAAATTCCGGCAGGCGAAAATTTCAGCGGTGAAAAATCAAGCAGCGAAAATTCCGACGGCAAAATGTCTCACGGCGAATTCTCCGATCGCGGTTAATGTCCCCTTTATGAAAATTCGCGACGAAACGTTTTGTCGACGTAACATCCTGTCGATGAAACTTCTGCACACCGTTTCAAGAGGTACTGTCTCAAAAGTAATGACTTTCTTTAAAGAGAAGAGAAATAGTCCTGAGCAGAGCACGTATGCAGGTCTGGCTGAAAGTTGAAGTTGTCTGAGAGACACCGCGGATCATATTAATTCGAAATGTTAGAGAAAATCGCAGAACCGCGGTTTCTAAAATCACTGCAGATTTCATTGAACACCTACAGAACCCAATTTCCAGAAAACTGTTATTCGGGAGCTGCACAAATCTAGATTCCACGAAAAGGCTACCAAGTATTCCCAATATTTGCTACAACCCCTGTATATAAGTATGTTACTCCCTTGGAATATAGGTAGCTATACTCTATAAAGAAAATATATAAATAATTATAGCAAACTATATTTGCGATTTTTATATTTTAAAAGAAAAACGTTTTCAGCTTAAAATATAAGCAATATATTTCGATTATAGTAATTATTCCTGATTAACTTTTTCTCTTTTGGATACGAGATAATTCTTTTTCTTTCAAGTTTCACTGCTACAGAAAGTTGCTTAATTACCAAGCTTCTGATTAAAAAACCTATTTTAATCGCAGACTTTTTTTATACCATATGAAATTCTATAAGAAATGATGATATTGATAAAATAATAATAAAACAATTTATGACATCTTTACAGTACCAAAATTAACCAAACTTACCGAATTAAAATTTTTAGAATAAATTCTATATTTTTCTCCAGAAAGGCAGAACTAATAATGCTTTATTATAATATTCAAAGGTAATTCCATGGAATGGCTAATACAGGCATTTCGCTACGAATCATTTGGTTTGATTAATGTTCTATTTCCTTCCTCACAGTAACATTTATGAGCAACAATCAGCAGTTCTACGAGATTTCGAGAAACGCAAAGAGATGTGCCGTTACGGTCCTATCCAAAAACTTGGGTGTCATTCCATCTCTTAAAATGGCGACTTTCTAAATAATATATATGTTCCGCGTAATTCACCGAATTGCGCCATCTCAAGAGTGCGCTGCGCGTTTTTAACCCTGCAATGCCCACCAGAGTGCGCAAGAACCTTGTTCTGTCTATACTTTGAAAACTTAAGTTACAGGAGATCCTGGCTTTAATTATCAAATACCTATTTATGTGAAATCAATTAAAATAATGCAGCATGTTTAGATTTTATTTAGTTTAATAACATTTTATTATCATACAGAAATCAAAAGCTCATGTGAAATACATAAGCTTTTGCGTCACAATTTGGTTTATGGCAAATAATTACTAATATTCCAATAAGTGATGTTACTAGCGTGACGCAAAATGTGACGCAACAGTTGTGGTACTTCACCCGGGTTCCAGAGGCCCACCTATTCAAAAATGATACATAACTACTATTTCAAACATGTTGCAATATTTTTGTTGATATTTAGACGATGCATTAAAATGTCTTAAATGAAAATCTAAGAGCTTCAACAATAGAACAAGTCAATCAGTTTTTTTTAAATTAGGCATCACCATTTCTAACCGGACCTCTCAGGCACTTTGGGCCTTCCAGGGTTGAAACGCGCAGCTCTCTCTCGAGTTTGTTCAATTCAGTAAATTGCGCGAAACAGATATACAGCGAGTAAAATAATCCACCATAATTGAAAGAAAATATAAGATATATGTAGTTCCAATCTAACATTTGAAAAATAGGGTCTAAAACTCTAAGTTGTGAATAGATCCTTCACCCTAAATGAATAAGGAAAATAATAGGAAATATTATTTGTTTCCAGTTTCGAGATAAAAAAGTATAAAAAAGTTAAAGGTGACAATGATAAATGCATATTCATGGTTTTTTTATTCAAAACATTTATTCGGACTCCATTCCTTCTATTTAATTCATGTATTTTGATATACATAAAATTCGGTACAACTTGGCCACTCTTCAATAGTGCAAAATATCTTTGAAACAGATAATCAAATAATCATTTATATTAATATCAATGAGAATGATATATTATAAAGATTGCTATAAATAGATGAAATTTCTTAACCCTTTATTCGAAAATATTTAAATCATCAAAATCGTACATTTCTCAGAATTTTTTTTTTCTTTTTTACTGATTTAGGCATAATGATTTGTCATAAACAAGGAAAATATTTCATAATAAAAACTACCACGATTTACCATATCGTAATGAAATTATCCTCCATTCTTATTAAAAGGACAAACATGCACATGGTACAACAGGTAAAGAAAGTATCAAGCAAATATACCTAAAGTTTACCTCGCGTGATCTTTAGGTATAAATCATTCACGGGTACGACCCATTTGAAAGAAAAGGAGTAGAGTGTGTACGAGAAAATAAGGAAAAAATGATATACTAACAAGCATGTGAATGGTTAGTGTATACAGTAATAGGAAAGCTCCCTATGCAATGGCAATATTGATGTCCTTAGGTAATTTATTGATATTGTACAGCCACAGTATGGAGAATAGGGAAGTATGACCATCTTATAGGGCTGGTAAAGGCACAGTATACAGAATAGGGAAGTAACAACATCTTATAGGGCTGGTAAAGGCACAGTATACAGAATAAGGAAGTAACAACATCTTATAGGGCTGGTAAAGGCACAGTATACAAAATAGGGGAGTATAAACATCCTATATGGCTGGCGAAGGCACAGTATACAGAATAGGGAAGTAACAACATCTTATAGGGCTGGTAAAGGCACAGTATACAGAATAGGGAAGTAAAAAAATCTTATAGGGCTGTAGAAGGTACAGAATAGGGAAGTAACAACATCTTATAGGGCTGGTAAAGGCACAGTAAACAGAATAGGGAAGTAACAACTTCTTATAGGGCTGGTAAAGGCACAGTATACAGAATAGGGAAGTAACAACATCTTATTGGGCTGGTAAAGGCACAGTATACAGAATAGGGAAGTAACAACATCTTATAGGGCTGGTAAAGGCACAGTATACAGAATAGGAAAGTAACAACATCTCATAGGGCTGGTAAAGTTACGTACAGTCAAGTGGTGAGTCAGTGGCCAAAATAATATCGCGTCTTGCGGGACGCTAAAATCCTTATTTTTGGGTCACGTGACTGGCAATCTAGTGTCAGTTCAATGGAGAAATGATAAAACTGAAACGAAATTTAATGAAGAAATGATATATATGAAACAAAATAAGGTTTTACAGTTTACACTGTCTTCCTTAACGTCCTGCAATCGCTGCAACACTTCCTCTCTCTAGAGTAGTTTATCATAACTCTATGCGTACAGTATACAGAATAGGGAAGTATCAACATCTTATAGGGCTGGAAAAGGCACAGTATACAGAATAGGGAAGTAACAACATCTTATAGGGCTGGAAAAGGCACAGTAAACAGAATAGGGAAGTAACAACATCTTATAGGGCTGGTAAAGGCACAGTATACAGAATAGGGAAGTAGCATCTAATAGGGCAGATGTTAATTTTTTGAAAGGAATATTGAAAAGAGATTTGTTCTATTTTATAAACTTTTTTCTGCGGGATTTTATTTTTGACCAACTTTATTGTAATTGTTGTCACATCATTGTTCGATGTCACAAATTAAAATTAGTTTATCTAGTAATAGATAAAAATATTATCTTCAAGATGCAATAAGACATTAAAAAGTGGCTCATATAGTTCGGAAAATATTATCATCCAAAAACCCAGTTCCCATATTTTTGAATTACCCTGTATTGCCATGAAGAGAAAATTGAATGAGAAACATGGCAGACAATTTTCAGTTTCTTATTCATCGAAAAAATTTACTATTCAACGCATGTTTAACAATTAATAGCTTGAAAAATTGCATGCTGGCAAAATTTAACTTACTTAATTTTTAATGTGCAATGGTACTGTTTGGAGAAAAGGAAAACTAAATAATTTTATATCTCTTATATATCGTACTCTTATAAATAAATTAAATTATTAATCATAAAATATACCCTTTTTAAATATTTTTTAGACAAATATATTATATATTATTTATGAGATGTCAAACGCTTTTAAAATCATAATAATAAACCCTTCAACTGTAATATTTAGTGTTAGGTTGAAAGTGATCCAATATTCCCAAAATGCATTTCCAAGTAATTCATCTCTTAATAAATTAGGAAATTGGGCCAAAGTTTTGACTGGTTGGAATTTTCGTCGCTCTATTTTCCTCAACTTTAAAAATATGAGATTAATTTTCAAGAATAATAATAAAGATTTTTTTCTTATGCCGAAGCGGGTACTGTCATATATTCTTCAAGATCGGAATCTAATTTGGATCTCCGATAATTCCAATAAGGAATCGAGACTTGTTCAAAGTTTCAATATATATTTTGTTTATTTGTGCTTAAAAATTGTGCTCGAAAATTCCTCATATGTAGCCATTTCATAAAGTTAATTTATACAAGATAATATCATTAAAAAGCAGCATGATGATAACATTATCCATGAATATATCAAAGACTGGCTCAGAGGAAAGTTTGGGGCCCAATGTGCATAAATGAATAGTTTACCTAGCCTACACACGGGCCTGACTTTTGATACAAAAGTAGTCAATGTTAAGGACATTAAGAAGCTCTACCTACAGTATATTTGGAAGCTTAAACTGCTCTCATAATTGCAATGCCAGAAGATTATGACCAAAGTTAGAAGATGATTATGCACGAACTGAGAGATAATTTAGAAACAAACATGCTCGAAGCCGTTCCATTATGATAATGTAGAGCGTACGGCTGAAGTTCTGTAATGTATGTCATCAGCTTTAGGTTACAACTCCTGGGTGTATCATTACCATCACACATCTGATGATATTTTCTACCATAATGATCGATGCTAACCAATGACAGTTATCATTCTTTGTTCTGCTGTTATATCAGAGCTGTAATCTTCCTTTTTATTTGCAAGAAATATTTCAAGCACAACACATAAACAAAAGAAAATTACAATTTCAAAATTATTTATCATTAATATGAAGAAATATCAATAATTAACATAATAATTCCATTTAAACTAGAATGAACCACCAATAATTCATTTTTTAATATCTCTTTAAAATAAAAATATTCCCTTCAAAAAGTAAATCAAAGGATGATGAAATTGACCATTCTGTTTTTCCTGTTGAATATAAAAAATATTGTTGGAATGAGACAAATTTTTTGCAAGTTTCTGAGAGAACAAAAAAAAAACAATAATTCAGCTATCCTCCAAAACAAAGAATAAAAGACCATAGAGATTTAGTGCACAGTTAGGTAGAACTCCTCTATAGTGAACTCCTCTATAGTGAACTCCTCTATAGTGAACTCCTCTATAGTGAACTCCTCTATAGTGAACTGCTCTATAGTGAACTACTCTATAGTGAACTCCTCTATAGTGAACTCCTCTATAGTGAACTACTCTATAGTGAACTCCTCTATAGTGAACTCCTCTATAGTGAACTCCTCTATAGTGAACTCCTCTATAGTGAACTCCTCTATAGTGAACTCCTCTATAGTGAACTCCTCTATAGTGAACTACTCTATAGTGAACTCCTCTATAGTGAACTCCTCTATAGTGAACTCCTCTATAGTGAACTCCTCTATAGTGAACTCCTCTATAGTGAACTCCTCTATAGTGAACTCCTCTATAGTGAACTCCTCTATAGTAAACTCCTCTATAGTGAACTCCTCTATAGTGAACTCCTCTATAGTGAACTCCTCTATAGTGAATTCCTCTATAGTGAACTCCTCTATAGTGAACTACTCTATAGTGAACTCCTCTATAGTAAATTCCTCTATAGTGAACTCCTCTATGATGAACTCCTCTATGGTGAACTCCTCTATAGTGAACTTCTCTATAGTAAACTCCTCTATAATGAATGTAGAGTCCTGAGTTAGAGAACTATTCAGTATAGTGAACAAATTTCCTTTAGTCTTCCATGAATGAATCAGTTTTAGAAAACTGATTGCCATTTATGGCAGACTAAAGAAAATTTGTTCACTCGACGGGGTGGTAGCCGCTAAATTGCTCGAAAGCAATTGCTCGAATGAACAATTGCTCGAAATACAATTGCTCGAGAAACAATTGCTCGAACGAACAATTGCTCGAATGTGCAATTGCTCGAACGAACAATTGCTCGAATGTGCAATTGCTCGAATGTGCAATTGCTCGAATGTGCAATTGCTCGAATGATTGATTGCTAGAAAGTGGTAGTAGAAGAAGAGTCAACAAGATATATAGGGAGATTAGGTAGAGTAGGAAAAATATAAAATAAACAAGTGGCACGAATAACAGAGGTAGTGTTAGTTTTAATTTAGTAATATTTAAATTCTGCTTCATAACGAAAAGCCATATCGCTGATGTCAAAAGGAAAATACGCTATCAGAAAGGAAAGGAAAGAGGCTTCGCTGCCTAATGCTAACACTATGTCGATAAATCTATACTCAGCACAACTGGTAGGTAATACTTTATACACTCTATTGTTCTAGGATAATTCGGTCTCTTTCAAAGATATTATAATGATTTTATCAAAGATCAATGATAGGAAAGTTTAAACTGTGAATACTAAAATATGTAGTCTATCTATCAAAAGCAAATAACATCATTAACCGTTGTAAAATGTTACAGAACAATAATAATTTAGACATGTTTTGACATTTATTTAACAAATGATTTGAGTGGAAAATTCGGTATCGGAAAATTCGGTCACGGAACTTTCGGTCTGAGATCATTAAGCCATCATTAAGTGTACAGTACAACGAACTAGCGGATACAACAAACTACATAACGGTCATTTTGTTGAGATACCATTTAACATTCCGGCCGAGCCCGAAATTTCCGAGACCTAATTTTCCAGACCGAAATTTCCGGCCATCCTCCATACACCGTCAAAGATTACCAAAAAAATGCCCAAGTATGGCACATGATACCCATTTTCAACAACTATCAAGAAATTCGTTAACTACATAGTTTTTTGTAAATGTATTGAAACTTTATTTTCGAAATGAAAAATTACTCTGCCATAAAATTGAGATATTACCTTCGCAGAATGCGAGAGGGTTATATTTTAACCGTCGTTTTTTATTTATTTATTTATTTATCATCTTGTTATTCGCTTAACTGAAAAAGTGTTCAACCAAATTGCCTGAAATTTGGTGAAACGATTGGTTCATGTCCAGTGACCTGCTGGTAGACTTTGGGGAGTGACCCGGTCAATGGTCAAGGTCATGGTCATTTTAACTCAAAAAGTATTGAACCATATTGCATGAAACTTAGTGGGACGATTGGTCACTATACAGGAACTATTTTGTTAGATTTTGGGAGCGATCGGGTCAAAGGTCAAAGTTCAAGGTCAAGTCCGTTTGTAACTCAATAACTCAAAAAGTATTCAACCAAATTGTCTGAAATTTGATGGTATAATTGGTCAATGTCCCGGAATCTGTTAGAATTTAGGGAGCGATCCGGCCAAAGGTCAAGGTCAAGGTCATTTATAACTCAATAAAAAAGTATTGTACCATATTGCATGAAACTTGGTGGGACGATTGGTCACTATCCAGTTACCAGTTTATTAGATTTTGGTAGCAAATGGATAAGCGGCGACGAAGGTATTCGCTCTACCGAGTGCACATAATCTAGTTTCACCTATTGAGGTGCCACATAAATACAGGCTGTTGTTGAAAATAGTTGAGAATTAATCTACCAAATTATTTATGTTTTATGATAGTTTTACATTGATTAATAGAAAATATCTACGAAAAAATTGAAAAAGTTATTACCAATTACTAAAAAGAAACAATGATGATGAGGTGCAACGCCACTTCATGAATAGCTAATAACAAATATGAAAACTGTGAACAATTCAATAATTCGAACAATTGTTCATTCGAGCAATTATTATTCGTTCGAGCAATTGTTTTTCGAACAATTGTGTTTCGATCAGCAATTGTTCGTTAAAGCAATTTTTTTTTTGAGTAATAGTTTTTCGAGCAATTTACCTATAACCATTCAGGGTAGTTCTTTCGCACAGGGTTCTTCATTCACTATAGAGAAGTTCTACTGATAAATATAATGGAAAAGAAATTCCTCTAATAAATCATATGCTTTTTGTGAAAAAAATTACATTCACTCTTTTCATAAGCTATGAAGTATAAAATCTAGCATGCGTTCGTATAAACGTCCATTTATTTCCTTCTCAATTAGTAGTCTACTCAAAGCATTGATATTATAGCGCTATATCTAAAACATGACTACCATTGTCCAGTATCGAGTCACTTTGACAAGAGATGAATAATTAAGCTGTATAGTGTATACCCAGTCGTAAATTTATAACTGGAAGATCGTCTATTATGATGAACTGTGATTGTATTTAAACCGTATAGATATCATAATTTGAGACATATAATAATCGGGAGAAAGGAGATTAAATAAATAATGGATAAATTTATGACATATTACGATTGTATGCGTTTATTATTTTTATTACTTGTAGCGTATGTTTATCGCCGATCAATAGCCAATGTTTGCAATTATAGTTTTTTGACTGAGTAGTCAGAGCTCAACCAAATGAAGACTTTGGCATTATTTAAATTCAAACAGAAAACGGACTTGAAAATGGAAATTAAAAAGGAAATATTTTGCTGGAATTCTGTCACTGAAAATCAGCATTATTCCAAACAATCACACAAGATAAAGGTATTATCTTTTCGAAATAGAATGGCATATACATAACAGTGAGATGAATATTCTACTGCTGCTGGTCATACACTCTAATGGATAGAGTCACAGGTATATTGAAGCTTCCATAAGTAGCTAAAAACATAATATATGTATGATTTTATATACCCTGAACAGGACCATTTAAATGATATATCAGGAAAACAATACATACTAATGAATAATACAATATGCATTAAATATATTCATAACTTAGGATTTTATTATTCCAATCTAGAATTCTAGATGAATGTGTTAATTCAAAGTACCTAAGCGAAATCATGTTCATAAATTGCTTTAAATTTCCTTTAGAGATTTGCTTAAATTACATCTAAATTTCGGAGCAGACATAATCATTAAAATTTACTAGGATGATGGAGCTCTAAACTTGTGGATCCTCTTCAATTTGAGCTGGACTGTCACTCCTATAAGGATGAGGGAAATGATGTAATGGCTGTATTCTTTGCGACGCAGGGGCAATTCTGGAAACTTCTCCATGAAGAAAAGTGGGATGAGTTCTTGGTAGATACGAACCTGCCAAATTTGGAAGAACGACAACATTTGTGATCGATAAACAGGCAGTTGTAGGTAAGAGACTGTTGAATAGGCACCCTTCAATAATTGAGACCCACTCATAAAGTTTTAAAATAATAAACCTTCATCCAATCAATCCCTCTGACACATCTCTACTTTCAATTAGTTAAGGTTTAAGCCAGAAGCAAGAGAAATGATTATATAAAATTCACTATTTGGCACACCTAAACAGTGGGCCGATTTAACAATTTTTAAATATACGATGATTTCTGTTTATATCTTTCCGTTAATTTATCAACATAAAGTAAACCATATAAGAGAAAGAACTACTATTCCTTTTTCTCTGGCTTAATTTTCCCATATCTGCTTTTTTTGTGATTCTACCTCACCTTGTGGGCTCAAAGTGCCGACAATTGGAGTAATTTAAACCCGAATGTTTGGTTCGGAGATGGAATAAACATCCGGAAAATATTAATATCACCAATCGTTGACTTTTGATGATTATAATCAATAATAAAAAAGAACATTTATCTACACCGATAAATAATTTGACGAAAATCCAATAGTAGAATTATTGTATTTCAAACATTTAAAGTTTATCGAATCTTGTTTCAATTTTCAGACGAATGTCTCAAATTATGATATTTTACGATGCAATACGATAATTATTTATCGTAATCGACAATGACTGACAATCTCTCTATAATAATTTTTACGACTTGGTACCAGAACACAGTCCCACAAAAGAATGTACCAACTTTGAATTAATATAAATTTCGTATTTCTTAGTGGATAAAAAAAAGAGTTCGAGTAAAATTAAAAGTTAGATTTTTAATTTTCTTTTTCAATAAAATATAGGCTTCAACCCAGATATCAATAGAATAGTGTTTACAGAAGCGAATTAACCTCTGTAGTTTATTACTTATATTAATTCAAAGTGAAGGGTGATCTGTGATGTTCCACACATACATCCTTAAGCTACTTCCACATGAGTGATTTTCTCATACTGCTGCAAAAAAAGCTGAATGAAGAAAACATCCAAGCTTTCACACTCGACGTTTATTTCTAAGTCAGATCCTGGCCTGTGCTTCTAACCGTAAAGACTTAATACAGAACCCTCACAGATTTCAGGAAGGGATGTAGGTGAGTACAGTTATACATTTTTACATTCATTTAGACATCAAACAGCGATTTTATTCCATATTTTTCATAAGAAGGTAAATTTTAAAAAGGTAATAGAAAAAACATCATTTTTTGTTTTGGTCTCTCCTGAACAGTTGTATTTTTCAACTTCTAAACTTAATAACTCAAGTTAGAAGTGACGTAGAGACAAATGGTACATAGCAGAATGATTAGCAATTTCTTGGCATCATTTATTGTGGTTTGTTTATTTGATTTAGTGATTGTAATTTATTTTTATATAGAGAAGACTAGAATTTTCTATGAAAAATCCATTTTTTTGCACAAAATATTCTAGAAAATATCCCATATACGAGTTACTTTTAGGCCCCTCACACACTTGCGTTTCTCAACGCCGCGTTAGAAAAAATGCTCATTTGGCATGTGTTCACACTTGCGTCTTTGCAACGCCGCGTTAGAAAAAATGCTCATTTGGCATGTGTTCACACTTGCGTCTTTGCAACGCTGCGTTAGAAAAAACGCTCACTTGGCATGTGTTCACACTTGCGTCTTTGCAACGCTGCGTTGGAAAAAATGCTCATCTTAACATTCTCACCTTCCGGTAACTGTGAGCAGTCGGTAATTGAGTTGTTACCCTTAATATATTATAAACTTTTCGATTTTTTAAATCATAATATGATACAATAGGAATCCGCTATAGTGATTGTAGGGTCTTGAGTAAGAGAATAATCCCATATAGTGAACAAATTTTCTTTAGTCTGCCATAAGATAGTCATTAGTTTTCTAAAAACTGATGGCCATTCATCGCAGACTATATAAAGAAAATTAGTTCACTATACAAGGTAGTTCTCCTACACATGACTCTACATTCACTATAGAGGATATCTACTGTGTCATATAAAAGTTCATCTATATAAAAGACTTCATGCAGAACATGTTAAGTAAAAGTGATTAGAAATGTTAAAAGTCTGAGCTAGATGGAGATTATTGTAGCTGATCAGTTTGAGCGAAATGACTTCAGAGCTTGGATGGTGTGTTATTTCTTAAGCCTATCGCTGTCAAACCAAATCGCTTTGATACTTAAATTTGAGTGTTATTCACAGCTTCTTTAAGATTTAAGACATGATTTGTCTGGAAGAATATGAGGCGGTTGAACAAAATATGAATTATCGCACAGTCAGTTATTTTGTGAGGCGATTGAGTGGATAAATATTGTTACACTCAAAAAAATCGTCTCACAAGTGATTCGTAAATATGGTCCCAGACTGAAACACGTAAGATAAAAAGCTTGGAAGTGGTTCAGTGCGATGCACTTTAGTGTTTCAGTGCGATGCACTTTAGTGTTTCAGTGCGATGCACTTTAGTGTTTCAGTGCGATGCACTTTAGTGTTTCAGTGCGATGCACTTTAGTGTTTCAGTGCGATGCACTTTAGTGTTTCAGTGCGATGCACTTTAGTGTTTCAGTGCGATGCACTTTAGTGTTTCAGTGCGATGCACTTTAGTGTTTCAGTGCGATGCACATTAGTGTTTCAGTGCGATGCACTTTAGTGTTTCAGTGCGATGCACTTTAGTGTTTCAGTGCGATGCACTTTAGTGTTTCAGTGCGATGCACTTTAGTGTTTCAGTGCGATGCACTTTAGTGTTTCAGTGCGATGCACTTTAGTGTTTCAGTGCGATGCACTTTAGTGTTTCAGTGCGATGCACTTTAGTGTTTCAGTGCGATGCACTTTAGTGTTTCAGTGCGATGCACTTTAGTGTTTCAGTGCGATGCACTTTAGTGTTTCAGTGCGATGCACTTTAGTGTTTCAGTGCGATGCACTTTAGTGTTTCAGTGCGATGCACTTTAGTGTTTCAGTGCGATGCACTTTAGTGTTTCAGTGCGATGTACTTTAGTGTTTCAGTGCGATGCACTTTAGTGTTTCAGTGCGATGCACTTTAGTGTTTCGAAGAATCTATTCTTGAAATGATGGGAGTAATTATTGTAGACTTTTCCTATATGAAATGCTGAGTCACTAAAGGGCATCGCACTGAAACACTTACGAGCTCTTGAAACAAATTATGATGCACTTAAATGTCATGATTTTGTGACAAAACGTATAGAGCAAACATGAAATACCTAAACACTTACACTTCTCACCTTTGCAAATTGCGGAACGTTATGTTTTGATCGGTGATTATTTGTAATATTGTTATTCGTATAACTCAAAAAGTATCTTTAAGATTTTTTCCTGAAACCAAATCAGCCAATGAAATTGCTTGAAATTTGGTAGAACAATTGGTCATTATCCAGGAAACATTTTGTTAGATTTTGGAAGCGATCGGGTCAAAGGTCATGTTCAATTTCAAAGTCAATTTTACTCAAGGATTATTGGATAGTGCGATCTATTATAATGGTTTATAATTAAATGCCCGTCATCTAGTTTCAAAGTACATTCTACTTTAGACATAATTCTCATGAAGAATTTCAATTAATCAACTGTCATACTATTTCCCAACATTTATGCTATATACAGCAATAAATAATTCCAAACACATAACTTCTCCTTCTGCAAGTTATTTGCCAGCGAGCATCAATGTTGAACAAAATGAAGTGCAGTAGTTCAGCAGATGATGTTCAGTGAAGAAACTTGTCCTTCCAGCAAAGTTATTTATGCATTTTACTTAGTAGCAAAGAGATCAGCAGTCAATTCCAATTGTGTAAAACTTCTCTAGAATAAAGGAAAAACTTCTCAGGAATGACAAAGCAGTTCAAACATTCTAGTCTGACTTCTTTTCTTGATGTAGACTGACAATTCTATTTATGTAATTATCTATTATTGAACAGACTAAACTAGGAATTAAAGGCTAAATATGGTAAAGGTGCTAGCTAATGTTTTGAGTTTTTTCTTAATAGGGTAAAGGATCTATCTAACTCTTAGTCTCTTTACTATCCATTAATTACACTTACTCAAACTACAATTATCGGTGAGTAAAGGATCTATTGGACGATAGACCCTTTACTCACAAGTGTTAGATAGATTATTTACCTTATTTGGTCTTCAATCACTCTCTCTCTCTCTCTCTCTAAATTGAAAGGATATTTAGCTGTTCAAAAATACGACAAAATGATTAAGGTAAATTCTTACTTATCGGTCAGTACTACATCTTCGGTCATATAAGAAAACACAATATAAAAATTATTATTATTACACAGCACTGTTAACAGTATTATTTTACTGTGTAATAATAACAATTTTTACATTGTTCCTTCTCATATGTCCGAAATGTATTACTGACCGATAATTAAGATCTTACCCTAGTAAGCAATAAGCTAACTCAATTTCGGATAGTTACACTATTTTACATTCATTGCAGACTTTCCCGCTGTAAAATTTACAGTTGTACAGTTAATGATGTTTCATTGTAAAATATCATAATTTCATAAACATCGATGGGATATTTGTCGGGAATGTCCGACGAAAGACGAAACTGTTTTAAATTTATAATAAATTACGATTATATTTTCATCTAATCATTTATTGTTGTAGATAGAAGATCTTTTTATGAGCGATAATAATCACCTGATCTTCATTTTTCGACGTATGAATATTTGTATCGACTGATTAAACAAACAACTGCAGACGATATCATTATTTGTCTTTTATAAAATAAAGATTTATCTTTCTCCACCAAATCATTTTTTGTAAAAATGCTTAAAATTCATTGACAAACACGATCACTTTTCCTTGAAAGTTCATTTCGTTGCTCCTCAATCTAGTGGCTTATAAAAGGTAAATAATTATATCAAAATAGCCTGAAGGGTTGAATTAATTGGTATGAAATTTTAATTTAATTCATACAATGTTATCATAGGATCACACTCGAGAGAATTGAAAATGGTTTATAAAAATCTATCATTTGATGAGGGCAATAATATTTATGATAATAGTGTGGACTTATATAGAGTTATGATATTATAATACTAAATTGAAAATACCGGTTAATATCTTTTCAATACTTTTAAACTAATAAAAAATTTAGTTGTGTATATAATTATGTTATAGATATATATTAGATTATGTGAATAAAATTAATGTGATTTAAATTGGTCATGAATAAATTATATAATAGGTCACCCATTTACCCAATTAAAATTCTTGAGTCTATTGTATATTTTTTTTTTTTTTTTTTTTTTTTTTTTTAAGACATTATTTTCTAATTATAACAAGAAGTATGTCTAGATAAAGTCATTGCATCAGAATAATATAACACAATTCCTCAATATGAAGATTACATTAAAATAGTAAATAATATTTCGCGTGTCCGGTGAATTCCCCCGTGGAAAGTTCCCTCATGGAAAGTTCAACCAGGAAGATTCCACCGGCGTTAAACTCAACTTGCGGAAAATTCCACCATGAAAGATTCGGTATGTATAATTGAAATATATTCTTTTATCTTAGATTCAGTTGAATGATGTTATGAAATGCATACTCTAAGAGATTTATACTAAATGATCAAATCTTTCTTTTATATATTCAACTTGCTAATTGTGGCTCAAGAAAACGCTGCTACGACATCACTATCAAACATAGCTTCTAATAAAATGATTTA
This sequence comes from Caprella mutica, assembly GCA_947561585.1. NCBI lineage: Eukaryota > Metazoa > Arthropoda > Malacostraca > Amphipoda > Caprellidae > Caprella > Caprella mutica. The sequence goes on from CANNZV010001734.1 coordinate 53,620, forward strand.
AATGATATATGGTTAAAATTATGGCGATGGTTGATATATACAAAATATGATTTAAGTAACAAAATAGAATCCTTAATTTGAGTTTTAAATATTGAGTTTACACTATATTTTAAACTTTATAATAAATTTAATTAGTAATTTAAACTTATAAAAGGGAGTTAAAAGACACACTTGAACGAATCGTTTCATCTGTCTCTATTTTAGAAAGTTCGTCTTAATTTATCCCTTAGGTCTTGAATTATAAAACCTATTCTCATTATTCCTGAACTATTTAACTAACAAAATGTTGTCTGGTTACCATCATAATCAGATTTTTTAAAATCAGTTTCATTTAATGTTACATTTGATGTAAGTGAAATCCAGAATTATGCGGTGGAATCTTCCATTGTGGAATTTTCCACCGGTGGAATATTCTGTGATGGAACTTTCCAGCGGTGGAATCTTCCTGGTGGAATTTTCCGTGGTTAAATTTTCCACGGAGGAATTTACCTAGAACCATTATTTTCATCTCAATTTTGTATCAGAAAAAAAAACACTGCGATTTTTTATTAAAATCTGAAGGATCCTATATTCAATTATATGTAGCAAATAAATCAGGACTAGGGTAGTTAATATAGAGTCTTGAATAAGTGAATAAGTGTTCATATAGTGAACAAATTTTTGTTCAGTATATACAGGGTAATTCTCTTACTCAGGACTCTACATTCTACATTCACTATAGAGGAGTTCTACTGTATTGTATTCGATTCTCCCCCTGATATTTGCGCGGTAATGTTCAAATTCAGACAACTAACGGAAAATCTTTTATTTGGGTCGATAGAATTAACAACACAAAAACTTCCCTCTAGTTAGCTCCAAAGTTCATTATGTTGTAAATTTTCTGGTAACTTTTTCTGATGTATCGTCCTGACTGGCAATAAATGAAAAATTCACAGTAGAAGACAACAAAGGTTGTGGTTCAGTAAAGTTACACAAACTGAAATGCGGAAACTTTAGTTGTAACTTGTGAGCAGGAGAGATGTCGTAAAGTTTCCAAGGTTTACCTTTTCAGTTCAAGGTTTCAACAAATTATTAAAATGAATAAGGTGATAGAATTTCACAGTTAATTTAATTCTACTGCGCGAATAAAATGTAACGATTCAAATAATCGACAAAAAATGTGAAAGAAGGAAGATAATACCTAGTTGGAAAATTTCTAATCGGCAGATCGTCTGTTATTATCCATTACGGTAAATATTGATGGTATTTATTATACGACAGATATATCATTTCAATTGAATGATAAATAACGATTTAATTTTTCGTCGATTTGAATACGATTTCCGTCGTTAATAAACTAAATATAAATCATCATTTATAACAGGAATTAATTGATTGATCACACCCTGTCTATCATTCATTTCCTTCGTCCCTATTTTGAACTGAATTTAAATAACGTCTACTTATCATAAACTCAAATATAACAAAATTTTCTACTAAATTAAAGATCACCATATGATATAATCTACCCGTTCACTGTTCCTGTTATATATTTAGGATTTATTTTAAAGGTCACTGAGCTCCTGATTGTCTCCATTTCCTGTTGACATAAAGAACCAGAGGTCATAAAATAGAAACCGGCACATGAGATATGGCAAGAGGAAGGTAATATATTTGGAGGGAAAACCACATTTTTGGCCCTTTAATTTGGAGGAACCGTTTTTACAAGTTATTTGTTCAATCAATTTAGTCTATTCTTGGGAAAGGATAATTGAAATAATGGATCCATGTATTTATGTACCCGTTCAGAAAATAATCATATGGATGATCATTTGAAATGGGTTTATTTTACGTACATAGGCATCAGTTATTCTATACTTATTCGATGTCACTTTTAAAAATTAGTGAGGAGTTAGATGGGTAAAGGAACTATCTAATATTTAAACAATTTTCCTTAGTCATATAGGGCAAAGGATCTATCTACCACTGAGACCCTTTATTCTCTATTTATTACACTTACTCAAACTACAATTCTTCGTGAATAAAAGATCTATTGAACGATAGACCCTTTTTAATTATACTCTAAATATGAAACAAAATAAATCCATTATTATAATTTGATTTCAAACCTATTTTTTAGCTTATTTTTTGGCTAATTTTTAGCTTACTTTTTAGCACATTTTTTAGCATATTTTTACTACATTGGCATATGGCAGCCTTTTAAAAAATATTTCCACTGTAGGTAACTATAAATATATATTAACATTTTCTTTAACCGTCTTTTTCCTTATATCACTTAGGTGGAACATTTCTTTGAGAACTAATATTGATTGATTTATTCAAGTTTGTTGCATCAAATGCAAAAATATAAATTTGATACAAAATATAATGTATTGTATTAATGGAAGTATGTAGGTTAGAAATAAAAACACGTAACCTTTAAATTGAACATATAAGGAGAAAATAACTGTGGGACAATGACCCCATGAATGTTTAGGACATATTATCCTACCAGGAGCAAACGGGTTGAGCTATTTTTTTTCAATTTTCGTGCTAACTGTTTCTCATTGAGCTTAGCACAAGCATTTAATAATGATTATAAAAATCCTTTCAAAATAGTGAGTGTAATGTCATCATGGTATTGAAATTAAATGACACTTTCATCATTAATATTAAATTTATTAATACCAATTTAACGTCTCCCTAAGTCTTACAGAAATCAAATTTATTTATTAATCACACATAGACCACTTTAATATATCAAAATTTAGCTTAGATCAGAGTTATGTTTTCTTTAAAACCATATAGTTATAAAAGCTCCCAACATTACTAAAATCATTGTAAAATTATGCCTCTCGTTCCTAATGGCTACTTCAGATGCAAATTGTTTTTTAGCTATTTTAACATTAACATTATCAATAATCGCACTGTGAAGCAATATCATGTATGTGCACTGCTGATTAGGCCAATCTGCCTCGAAGACATCTATGCCGCTATGAGGTGAAATAATCAGTTAAGCCACTCTGCCAGTTTCTGACCCCTGATTTGTGAGTTAGGACACTCTGTTTTGACCACTGACTTGTGGGTTAGGACACTCTGTTTTGACCACTGACTTGTGGGTTAGGACACTGTTTTGACCCCTGATTTGTGGGTTAGGACACTCTGTTTTGATCACTAATTTGAGTTAAGGATACTCTGTTTTGACCACAAATTTGAGTTAAGGATACTTCTTCCAATTTATATATAGAGATCATCTTTAATAATAAAAATAAATCCCATTTGAAATTACTATCGGACTTAAATGGTTCACCTAAAATAAAGTCACCAAGTAATTAAAATAACAATCTTAATAATTAAGTTTCTGGATAGCAATATATTTATTTAAATACAGGTATACTAAAAATAATAAACTATTTAACGTATAATCCCTATGATTCAATACAAATTCTTTTCATTATAAGGCAGCGAGCGAATACTTTGCAGTAATTTTCATGAATTTGGGCAATTATTTCCTATATTAATGACTAGATTTAATATGAATGATAAGATCATTCATCTTTCAGGCCATTAAATTCCTTTGCCTTTGTTTAATCTAATGCAATTTAAAAGGTTTGGCAACCCCTGCATTAATACATCAAGTCTATTATTGCCAAATTGTCACAAAATAATCTACCTTAAATAATTGACTTTCGTGTAGCGCTTTCCAGTCGCAAAATTATTGCGCCGCTGACTTTCGACTTGCGATTATAGTAGCAGATAAAAAGATCATTTATATACGATAATAAATCATATGATGAAAACCTAATCGTAGAATACTTTTAAAACACGAAAGCTTATCGTCTTTCGTCTGACATTCCGACGGTAATATTCAAAATTATATTATTTTAGTTTTTTTTTTGTTGAAAGACGATGATTTTCCATTCAAAACAGTAAGACTGTTTATATATTTACAGTGATAGGTAATTACAAACTACAAATTTCCCTTTAAAATATAGCATAACAAAGTAGTGCGAAAACAACAGCGAATACAAAGTTCAAGAAAGTTTATTAGAATTCTGAAGGAGAGTTCGTCTTGCAATCTTCACAAAAGTTGTATTCGTAACAAGTTTACTTAAAGCTACCTACAAGTTTACTTTAGCTGGACTGTAAGTTACCTCCGAAGTTACTTTAGCTGGACTGTAAGTTACCTCCGAAGTTACTTTAGCTGGACTGTAAGCTAACTCGTTGCCGAAAGCTACATCCGAAGTTACTTAAAGCTACCTACAAGTTTACTTAAAGCTACCTACAAGTTTACTTAAAGCTACCTACAAGTTTATTTAAAGCTACCTACAAGTTAACTTAAAGCTACCTACAAGTTTAATTAAAGCTACCTACAAGTTTACTTTAGCTGGACTGTAAGCTAACTCGTTGCCGAAAGCTACATCCGAAGTTACTTAAAGCTACCTACAAGTTTACTTAAAGCTACCTACAAGTTTACTTAAAGCTACCTACAAGTTTACTTTAGCTGGACTGTAAGCTAACTCGTTGCCGAAAGACGACATGCAAATAAAATGCAGATCCAATTTCAACTAATTTCATATTTCCCCTACAGAATTTTCGATCAGAACGAATCCATTGGTTATTCATAAACTGACAGTTAGAGGCTCCAATTTTTAAGTTTGAATGGAATAACTCAACCGCTTTTATTGCTTCATTTGAAGTACGATTGCCTGTGATATGGAAACTCAGTCGGGAAATTGTCATCGGCGAGATTTCATCGATTATCGTGAAATATCATAATAATTCCAGGCAATAAAATGGGAGATTTGCTACAAGTGATTTTTTTTTATAAATTACGATTGGCTTTCATTTATCATGGCAGATAGAAGATCTTTTTATCATCGTCAATTTTCATTTTCTGATGGAATAATTACACATATAGGATATAATAATTGAACTTATAAGTTATAAATTCAATGGAAAATTAGTTAATGAAAAGAAGATGTGTACTATCAGCATTAGGATAGATTTTAACCTTCAAATTCATTGGATTAGATTATTTACTAATTTCTATATATAATTCACTTTATTAGGACAAGTAATTACCGAGCTATGTAATAGAACATTGTAATTTATATTTGAATTACTGCATAGAAATCAATTGTTTTTTTTAAATTTCAATATAGGTTACTTAATCATCAAAAATATATGTATGCTCTAAATATCAAAATAATAAATATAGCAAAATTCAAAATTTCCTAAAATGTATTAGAAAAATACAAAGAAAGCGATAAATTCAAAACTGTTCATCCAAACAAAATATTAATTTCTATTATATATTTTCAATTGGTGATTATTAGGGTTGTGACAAAATGCTTTTAAAATTATAGATCCTGAAAATGTTATAGACGGATTGAATTAAAGACTATTCAATCGTTCTAAACCAGTGGTATATAGTATTCGATACCATTTCGCTTCGTCTATGATATTCTTAAGATCTATAATTTGAAACGCATATTGTCACAACCTTAGTGATTATAATGATCGATTATAGAGAAATCAATAATATCCCAGGCAAGAAGGATTTATTTCTGGTATACTGAGGGATCATATCCCAGGATTAAATTTATTTTGCCTGGAAAATTCCCCTACTATCCCAGGAATAAATTTTTCTTGCCTGGGCTACAATGATGAATGATACGATGAAAATCAAATCGAAATTTATGATACATTTGAAACATTTTTAGTCTATCGTCTTTCGTCGGACATTCCTGACGAAAATAACTACGATATTTTCTGAAACTATGATATTTTACGAAAAATACAATACAATCAACATTTACTGTAATGGATTTTATTTCTGGATAGAAAGTCCCTTTTTCTGCCTGTTTTTCTCATCTCTCTGTCAGCTGGCTCTACTGCAATGAATATTTTATAGTTGCTTGCCTGAATTATTGCCCTATGCATTTTAATGGGCAGTGCAATGATGTCCCTCTATGCTACTTGAACTTTTCATACTGCTCTTTCTTTTGTCGTTATTCCTTATTATTTTATTATTATATTCGTCATTTTTTTCATATTCCTATTTTATTTTATTTTTATATTCATTATACATTTTTATTCCTCATTTTTTTATTCAATTATTGTATGATTATATTTCTCATTATTTTATTCTTCGTGTATTTTATTTTAATATTCCAAGATTTTAATTCTTATTTTCTTACTCTTTTATAACTTAATTTTTTTTTTTTCATACATCCCTTTTATCCAAGAATTGTATTCATTTTTATTGCTTTTTAGCATTTATTGCTTTCTAGCATTTATTACTTTCTAGCATTTATTGCTTTCTAGCATTTATTGCTTTCTAGCATTTATTGCTTTCTAGCATTTATTGCTTTCTAGCATTTATTGCTTTCTAGCATTTATTGCTTTTTAGCATTTATTGCTTTCTAGCATTTATTGCTTTTCACCATTTATTGCTTTCTAGCATTCATTGCTTTTTAGCATTTATTGCTTTTAGCATTTATTGCTTTCTAGCATTTATTGCTTTTTAGCATTTATTGCTTTTTATCATTTATTGCCTTCTAGCATTTATTGCTTTATAGCATTTATTGCTTTTTAGCATTTATTGCTTTCTACCATTTATTGCCTTCTAGCATTTATTGCTTTCTAGCATTTATTGCTTTCTATTATTCATTGCTTTCTAGCATTTATTGCTTTCTAGCATTTATTGCTTTCTATTATTCATTGCTTTCTAGCATTTATTGCCTTCTAGCATTTATTGCTTTTTAGCATTTATTGCTTTTTAGTATTTATTACTTTTTAGCATTTATTACTTTTTAGCATTTATTGCTTTTTAGTATTTATTGCCTTTTAGCATTTATTTATAGCATTATCTGCTGTATTTTCTTTAGCATTTCTTATTTCACATTATTCATTAAGTATTAGAGATGAAAATTGAAAATGTCTTCCTAGAAATGATAAAACATTTCCAAGCCACTTTCGTTACATTAATAATGCACAAATAATCTCTACAGTGTAAAATTAAAATTAACATCATTTTAAAATAGAAATTCTAAAAGGAAAATAAAAATAATTTTGAAGTATGAATAAAAATCATTTTATATTGAAAATAATTGTCTGTTAAAAATGATAACCACAAAACAATACATTTTTGGTTATTCCTTACATTAAAATTAATATCCTTGCATAATAAATAATTATTCATGGAAATAAATTATCAAATCCTCTCAAAAAATGGTGCTAAAATTATAAATGAAAATTATTTTATTACATAAACTTGCAGCAAAAATAATGTATTTCAATCTTTGAATTTTGATATTATTATAAATACTGATGTATTCATTAAAACAAGTTTGAATTTGTTAGAACATGCTTTTTAGATCTATAGTGAACTCCTCTATAGCTAATGTAGAGTCCTAAGTAAGAGAACTACCCCGTACAGGGTAGGTAAAAAAAAACGAAACCCAAATTTGAATGGATATGTCTCAAAAATTACTGACGTTATGATTTTTATTGAATAGCATTATGTTTGTCTACTTTTTTACATTAATGGTGAAAAATTGAAAAAAAACACTCTTCTATACTCAATATTGATGCAATAGTGATTATAGTTAACGGTGTCAAAAGTATTCTTGCGCACAAAAAATTAATAACGAAATTATTTTTTTATTACATAGAAACTCGTCACAATAATCCTTCATAACATATCATTACCAAACCATTATTAAATTAAAATTTAGTCTTAATTCCTTCCTTACTATCAACTGACTCCCTTCACATGTCCTCCATTTCTTGAAGAACATAATTCAATCCCTGTTCTCATTACTGCCATAACGATCACTGTGCGACATTTGCTAACTGCTGGCAATCGCATTATTGCACTAAAGACTAAACTATGCTATTGAGTGGCCACCAAAATCACTGATATTGAAACTGTGTCGTTTTTCTTATTTGGACATTTTAAGAGTAAACTTTACTCAACTCTGCCTGCAGTTTCAGACGAATTGAAGGAGAGAATCACGAGTGAAGTGAATTTACTTTAAGAAAATCCTGTATTAGTAAAGAAGAGTTATGGCAGCAATGAGAACAAAATTGAAATATGTCAAGAAATGGAGGACCCGTAAAGGAAGTCGATTGATAGTAAGGAAGGAATTCAGACTAAATATCTATTTTATAATGAATTGTTATAGAGGATTATTGTGTTAAGTTTTTATAATAAAAAATAGTTTTCTTAATTTTTTGTTTGTGCGCAATCATACTTTTGGCAAATAGACGGAGGACGGAGACAACGGTAGTTTTAGAAAAATTAAAACGTTAGTAGTTTTTGCGATACATCATTCAAAGTGAACAAATTTTCTATAGTCTGTCATAAAATCACAATTAGGTTTAGAAAACTGATGCTGTTCATGGCAGATTAAAGAAGAAAAATTGTTCACTATAGAGGATAGACTCAGGAGTCTACATTCATTTTAGGGGAGTTCATTATTGAGGAGTTATATATTGTATATACATATATATTCGCCTTGTATAAGAAATATTCATTAACAATATGTCTCCATACAGTAATAATTTAATACCTCAATACAAATTTCTAGCAAATTATTAACCACCCCATCAGCTGTAAAAATCCAATGAAAATAAATGCATGCATTTTACGCCACAAAATAAATTGTGACATGCAGTAAGATTATTAGATTGCATTTGATGAGAACAGATTTTGATATAGGAATTTCCCCGAATAGATGACATCAATAATATTTCAGTTGATGGAGAGAGGAAATTCAGCAATGATGGAGAGGAAGGAAGGAATGACGAGGCCTCAAAACGGACAGAGTGAGGGGGAAGCAAAGGATATGAGGGTCATCAGTTAAGCAATCCGTGGATTAGGACGGAATGCTTTATTGCCAGATTCTTAGGATGAAATATGGCGTCCCTGGGGTGAATCTCTCCCCCACCCCATCCACCATACTCAGTTGGAAATTATGATCGGCAATCTATGTTTTTTGATTGCCATCGGACTGTGCGATAAATAATAATGAGAAAGTAAATTTAATTCACTTGTAGTCTATCTTTTTCGTGAAATATTATATCAAAAAGTGATGAAACTGTCTGAAATTGTGATATTTTACTATAAAATACAAATATTTACCGTAATTAATAGTTATTGACGATATGCCGATAATAAATTCACCAACCACTTTAGGACAATGTGGAATAATCGAATATATTATTTTCTGTTTTTACCGCCAATTCTTCTCATAATTGAAAATTGAAAAGTAAAATAAATCGAATTAGGTATGATGCATCGTAAATTCAAAATTATATGGAACTTTATTTTAAATAATAAAATAACACATAATACAGAAGAAGCATAAGTATAGGCGTAATTAATGGAGAGTAAAGGGTCTGAGTGGTAGATAGATCATTTACCCGATCTTACTATGAAATTTCCTAAAATTTTAGATATATTCTGAACCCTACTTATTCTTCTTCGATTTGGTTATATAGCTCAATTTAAATATATTATTCAATAAGGTTACAAAAATTGAAATAAAGATGCTGAAATATCATGTCTCAATTCATTATTATTTCAAAATCTTCTCAAAAAAGCTATTTTTTCGCTTTAAATTATTACCATCCTGTTTCAATTCTTCCTAACAGTAGAGATATTACATTGCATATAATATCTATTGTTCCTTCAAAGAATTCTCCAGGCATTCCTTTCAAATAGGAAATGGTTCCACAGTCTCACATATTTCATCTGTAAGACAGTGTCGCTCACGTCCTATCGCATTCAAAATTGAATTCTGATCACGATTTCCCTGGAGTGCATTCTATTATGCTGCCAGGTGCTAAATACCTCTCCAAATACTCAAATACTCAATCTGGACATGCGAGAGACAATGGGCCTCACAATACTGGCCACCCATTACAAAATATCACAATTTCTTCTAGGAACGATATAAATTAACTAATCATCATTTGCTTCGTCTGAAAACTGATGATAGAGAAATTGTATAATGATACATTGTTTCTTCAAATTCTTTCGGGGATTTAATGCAGTGGAACTCCTCTATAGTGAATATAGAGTCCAGAGTAGGAGAACTACCTCGTATAGTAAACTAATTTTCTTTAGTCTGCCATAAAATGGTCAATAGTTTTCTAAAACTGATGGTCTGATGGCAGACTAAAGAAAAGGTGTTCACCATAAGGGGTAGTTCTCTTACTCAGGACTCTACATTCTTTATAGAGGAGTTCACTATAGAGGATTTCTACTGTATTTTACCAGTTATGAATTTACTGAGGATGTCTCACGAAGTAGACTACACATTCAAATGTCGTTAGGCATTTCGATGCATAATTCCAGCCCACTTTCTGTCATTGTCCCCGAAGACAAAGCATTGTCGTCTTCAATTTTGTTTCAGCTTGTGCGTCTGATTCAGGTGGGATCTCTTTGATGTCAATAGAGTCTGTTAGAGTTGTAGCCTCTTGAAACGGATTGTGCTAGAGTTTGAAAGTACCTTAAGGATGTCTTTTAGTGCGACAAACATGGAGTGCCGAAAATGGAGCTACTGAATGATTATTCAGATGGCAGGATTTACTCTTTGCAATGACAAATTAATTGGATCTTTCTGCTATTCAATTGCTTAGATTGGACAGAAGTGGAAATACTGTATAGAATATAAGAGTTTTTCAGTGGAAGAAAAATCTAATATATATTGACTACGAAAACATAATTTTAATTCCATCCAATGCTTCGATCTATTGAATGATAACTTGATTTAATGATAAGTTGATTCAATGATAAGTTTTTGTGTCCTATTTCTTAAAGGTCTCCTCCACCCTATTTTTTTTTATTTCTCTATTCATTAAAACTAATGTTACTGATTATAAAACTGCAAACCATATCAAATTTTGTTCTATAGTTTTATTATGATATGTAATTTAAGATTTTTTCCGTTCTTTCTACTACCCCTCTGAATGTCAAGCAAAGAAAAAGCCTGCATGTCCGATAGGCTACTAGATCCGACAAATTCAAAACAATAACAATGCTGATTCCAAGATAATGGATCCATGTAAAGAATCCAAGTACCTAATTAAGTATTTATTACTAATAGTTTTCTTATATCATAACATTTTTCCGATCTAGAGAACTGTCTATTTTAAAACACTGCATTTGAATAGGTATGTACTATGTATATACGAACTAACATACCTATTCAAATATGCGGGCTTTTTCTTCTGATGAATCTCAGAATGAAAAATAGCGAAATGTGAATATTTCCTATATAATTAATTGTGAACAGAAAACTTCATAGATTTAAATTCTGCTTACTGTTATATGTTATATAACCTTAGCTCTACATATTTAAAGAAATTCCAGATTTTTTAAATTTAGAGTGGAGAGGACCTTCAAGAGATTAACGAAAATGAATTTAGTATAAGAAATTTAGAAATAAAATGTAGTTAGTTTTATAGCATCTTCAAAATGATATTAGAATGCATTAGTATAATATATAATAATGAGGATGCTTCCAAGTTATTCAGTCTATATAGATTGTGATTGATGACCTAAACCCAAAATAGCAAAAAATATTATCCTAGATGACGGACGCCAAAAACCAAAATGGCTGGTCGCCAATTTTTCCATATACTCTTTGAGTTACGAAATTAGCATTAAAGATGACGATAAAATGGATGGGAAGTTGGCATAATGTAATAACAGTAAGTATAATATTATAATCGTAAGTTTAATATTATAATCGTAATTATATAATATTTTATAATTTTCATCTTTTTAATGGAAAAATATTGACGCGGGTTATATATTTTTTAATAATTTATCGTAGTTAGTAGAAGATAGTTCTACAATAGCCACTCTAAAGCAGAAGAGCCGCGTGACTATAAAATTTTCAACAGGGTATGAACTCCTACAGTGAAGAACATTTAATAGAATATTAATTTGGTTATTCAAACTCAACGTTGAAGGTATTATCTAGGAATTTAAAATAGAAATACTGTAGAACTCCTCTATAGTCCTGACTACTGAGTAAGAGAACTAAACCGTATAGAGAACAAATTTTCTTTAGGCTGCCATGAAAACTACTGACCATTAATGGCAGACTAAAGAAAATTTGTTTTCTTTAGTTCTGAGGAGTTCTGCAGTAAATCTATTCATCATCAAGATCGAGGAGTGAGAATTATTAATTATTTGTTTTGTAGGTAACAAGGTATATCTTTGTAGCTTGGGGCACCACATGTGATCCATGTAAAAAGCATACTTCTCAATCCTGATGATGAATTGATATAATTCTATTTGGACGCTAGATTCCTAGAAAATATTTTGAGCGTTGATTTTAAATAATCTTTTTGATTATATGGAAACCCCTTTGAGTAAAAGTATTATCAATCAATTTGAAGTCAATAAATGTTATTCAAATTTATAATCATCAGAAAAGATTAAACATTCATATATTTAAGATTCATTATTTTCCTATGTATTGTATTTCCATTATATGGAACATTGCAAACGTTAATTCAAATGGTAGAACTAAGGAGTTTGTATTTTTTAATGTTAACTTTATAATAACAAAATATTTCACTTTAGATATTTGAAAATAGGTATTATCCTCATCTCGAACGTAATCAATTACTTTGAAGAATGAAAATGTAATATATTATATGTATAGTTAATATGTTTACATTAGATTTCATACTATCCATATTAACTTATTTCCTACATGCGACAGCTGTAACTGTCATAATTTCAGTTTGATTTGGTTAGAAAAATATTAGTTTTTATTAGTAGACTTTTTCATGTTTAATGTACAATATACCTTTCTTCAGTATATTATAAATATACGTCTTTAAAAGAGATATTAGTTAAAGAGAAAAAGCTTAGATCTGTAATTCTAAAATTCTAAGAAAAAAATGTGACCAATCGGCGGGTCACATCGTAGGAAACGTGTTAAAAAAGTTATGTAGGGTAACGACTCAATTACCGACTGCTTACAGTTACCGTAAAGTGAGTGTTACGTCATGATAGGTTGAGTAAAATTTTCAACATTCAGATTGACTAATGACTTATGTTAACGCCCCTTGTACGGTAACTGTGAGCATACGGTAATAGAGTAGTTACCCTATTAAATATTAAATGTTAACGCCCCTTGTACGGTAACTGTGAGCATACGGTAATTGAGTAGTTACCCTATTAAATATTAAATGTTAACGCCCCTTGTACGGTAACTGTGAGCATACGTTAATTGAGTAGTTACCCTATTAAATATTAAATGTTAACACCCCTTGTACGGTAACTGTGAGCATACGGTAATTGAGTAGTTACCCTATTAAATATTAAATGTTAACGCCCCTTGTACGGTAACTGTGAGCATACGGTAATTGAGTAGTTACCCTATTAAATATTAAATGTTAACGCCCCTTGTACGGTAACTGTGAGCATACGGTAATAGAGTAGTTACCCTATTAAATATTCAACCAATAGGCGATAATGGGTAATTCTTTACACATTTATTTTTTCTATTCAAAAAGGCAATAGTTTTCAATTCTTTTCAACATAATATTCATAATAAATGTTTGCTTAATTACCAATAACTCATATGATAGATAGTTTTTTTTCGAACTAGTTATCATTTTGCATGAAAATAATCAAGGCTTTCCATGCAAGTTGCAACAAAAGCCTCATCGAAACAAAAGAAGGGACTATCATTAAAAGTATCCTCCGTAAGGTTTAGTGTTGTAGCTAATGATGTGCTTTTTGGGTGTTAGAGAAGTCTTTTGTAAACGCTCAACTAACAGCCAATTAGTAGGTAGAGAATAAATGAGGAGTGATTGTTTGTACCTAAACAAAGTGATTTAGCTTTTTGATGCCAAACTAAAACTCATGGAAATTAGTTATAAGTTTAATGAATGTTGAAAGAATCTATTACAATATTAATTTATTTGGAGGTTTAACGTCTGTTTCGGAATCAAAGGCCGTATAGCTGACGTCAAAAGGAATTAGAAACAAGGGACAGGAAGAAGCAGTCAGAAAGAAAAGTGGCTCCATCAAAAAAAGTCACGGATGGAAGAGGAACATGAAGAGGTGATAGCAAATAGTCTACCTAAAACAAATCTAAGACATCGTAGATGAAGAGCATAACCCTAGCGCTATCTTCCAAAAACTCTAAGTAGTTTAACTAAAATAATATACATGGTACAAACGAAATAAATCGACAATTAGCCTAATAATCTAAATTACAACAGTTCAGGACCTAATGAGGGACATCACCCACTTCTCTTCCATTCACCACAGACAGCTGCAGGATAGAGCCCTTGGGAGCTATATATGATAATATTATAAAGGAACAGAGTACAATATTTGTATTGTAACTTTGAGTTTCACGTGAATAAAACGACATATGAATGACATTTTTCTTCGCGAATGCAATATTCAATTATTAATCTGGAGAAACCGAAGATGTGACTTGCTTCTAATTACACTACACATAAAATGAATATAGTATATAGAAGCAGAGGGAATACTTGTTCAATATACATAGTTAATATTAATCAAATAATGTTTGGAAGGGAGTTTCGGCAGGATATTTACACAGATTCTGCGGGATGAACTAAACTTCTTGGATATTATATTACCATTGAAAGGGTGAGTGGAATTTAATAACAAGATGTGCTGAACTAGACTGAAAAGTTGGTGAAGAAACCTATTAGCGGCAGAAAAACATTATACGGTAAAACTCCTCTATAGTGAATGTAGAGTCCTGAGTAAGAGAACTACCTCGTATAGTGAACAAATTTTCTTTAGTCTGCCTAAAACGGCAACAGTTTTCTAAATTTGATGCTATTTTATGGCAGACTAAGAAAATTTGTTCACTATACGAGGTCGTTCTCTTACTCAGGACTCTACAGTCTATATTCATTATAGAGGAGTTCACTATAGAGCAGTTCACTATAGAGCAGTTCACTATAGAGCAGTTCACTATAGAGCAGTTCACTATAGAGCAGTTCACTATAGAGCAGTTCACTATAGAGCAGTTCACTATAGAGCAGTTCACTATAGAGCAGTTCACTATAGAGCAGTTCACTATAGAGCAGTTCACTATAGAGCAGTTCACTATAGAGCAGTTCACTATAGAGCAGTTCACTATAGAGCAGTTCACTATAGAGCAGTTCACTATAGAGCAGTTCACTATAGAGCAGTTCACTATAGAGCAGTTCACTATAGAGCAGTTCACTATAGAGCAGTTCACTATAGAGCAGTTCACTATAGAGCAGTTCTACTGTGATATATAAATTCAGAATTTTGTTGAATTGTAAATTAAAGATAATTATGTTACATTGTGGTCCAGAAGATATAATGATATTATTTTACTTAAAATGAAGTATTATAACTTTTTAACTACCTATTAGAATATGAATATGTTGACCTTTCAAGAATAATATTTAATTCATTTGTTTCATAATAATATTTTTATTATGAAATTACTTTGTAGCATATTATATGATTCCATTTAATAAAATGTACATTTTATTGACCCGTTTAATTTGTTTGTATTTTTGCACATTATACGGTAATGAACTGATTAAATTATGTAGAAAAACATTAGGAACTTTGAATGTCTTATCAAGGAAATTAAAAAAGTATGTGCATATAATTATTATAAAGTATGTGCATATGATTATTATAAAGTATGTGCATATGATTATTATAAAGTATGTGCATATGATTATTAAAATAAAGTATGTGCATATGATTATTATAAAGTATGTGCATATGATTATTAAAATAAAGTATGTGCGTATGATTATTATAAAGTATGTGCATATGATTATTAAAATAAAGTATGTGCATATGATTATCATAAAGTATTTGCATATGATTATTATAAAGTATGTGCATAAGATTATTATAAAGTATGTGCATATGATTATTATAAAGTATGTGCATATGATTATTATGAAGTATGTGCATATGATTATTTAGTATATTTGTGCTGATTACTTCTCAATTTACTAATTCCACACTCTGAAGAAGAAACTTTACTATATGTAATGCGAGGCATGGTGATGTTTTTAAATTAGTCTGGGTACACGACGACAAATTTGTAAGATTTGAAAATAATAGGAAATTAGAAAACTGTGATTTGTGAAATTAACATGAAGAAGTGACTCTTTTCTCTGATAGTACATCATCACAGTGACTCTTTTCTCTGATAGTACATCATCACAGTGACTCTTTTCTCTGATAGTACATCATCACAGTAACTCTTTTCTCTGATAGTACATCATCACAGTGACTCTTTTCTCTGATAGTACATCATCACAGTGACTCTTTTCTCTGATAGTACATCATCACAGTAACTCTTTTCTCTGATAGTACATCATCACAGTAACTCTTTTCTCTGATAGTACATCATCACAATGACTCTTTTCTCTGATAGTACATCATCACAGTGACTCTTTTCTCTGATAGTACATCATCACAGTGACTCTTTTCTCTGATAGTACATCATCACAGTGACTCTTTTCTCTGATAGTACATCATCACAGTGACTCTTTTCTCTGATAGTACATCATCACAGTTACTCTTTTCTCTGATAGTACATCATCACAGTGACTCTTTCCTCTGATAGTACATCATCACAGTTACTCTTTTCTCTGATAGTACATCATCACAGTGACTCTTTTCTCTGATAGTACATCATCACAGTGACTCTTTTCTCTGATAGTACATCATCACAGTGACTCTTTTCTCTGATAGTACATCATCACAGTGACTCTTTTCTCTGATAGTACATCATCACAGTGACTCTTTTCTCTGATAGTACATCATCACAGTGACTCTTTTCTCTGATAGTACATCATCACAGTGACTCTTTTCTCCGTTAGTACAGCAGACTCTTTAGTTAACTATTCAGGCATTACTAAATATTAGAAGTAACACGTACGGCTCATGACTGCAAACATTACTGGCGAAACACTTCATTAGGCGACTTAACTTTCAAAAGTTTCTCTAAGTACCTAAAGTTCATTTGTTAAAATAAGACATCTTGAAAATACAAATTACTGAGTGAAAATGTGTAGCTTTTGTTTCCTTGTTTTCCAGTACGATTTATTTACACTGAGAATTGCGCCCTTCTGGAACTCTTATTTTGAAATCATGTATAGTGAATGAAATTCTCTATAGTGAATGTAGTGTTCTGAGTAAGAAAGTAGCCTCTACAACGAACATATTTTGTTTAGTCGGTCATGAATTACCGTCAGTTTTGGAAAACTAATGACCATTTCATGTCAGACTAAAAAAAAATGTTCACTAGCTATATAGAGGTTACTTCGTTAGTCATGCAGGAGACCCATTCACTATACAGGATATCATTTAAAAAGAGTTCTGCTGTATCACGATTTTGCGGCACAATTCATGTTGTTTCCATAGAAAATGGAAACAACTAAGAATAATTGTAATATTATATTCACTAGTTGTCCCTATCCACTACAAGGTGATCCAAAGAGACATGAAGAGAAAAAGGCCTCGTAGAAGAGGGGACAGTGAAAGTACACTCCAAGTACTAGGTTGACTACTCAGCTACCACAGGTAACCGTGTGCCCAAAGCAGGGCCCTTGAATACTTTAATCTATCTTTATTGTTCTAAAGCGAATTAATTTCAAAGGAATTTTAGAGTTAAACTACCTCGCAATAACCCATAACATACCTAAGAACGAATGAAGTAACCATATAAAAACATATATATCGATTCAATGTAATAACAACAGTCAGGGTATTACTAACATTGTTATATTGGTTACTTTTCTATATATAATCGACTGAAACTGACCTTATATTTTGATATAAATTAGAGGCAAGCATAATTCTTATCT
The DNA here is from genome assembly GCA_947561585.1 of Caprella mutica. Taxonomy (NCBI): domain Eukaryota; kingdom Metazoa; phylum Arthropoda; class Malacostraca; order Amphipoda; family Caprellidae; genus Caprella; species Caprella mutica. Next base: position 71,494 of record CANNZV010001734.1, read on the forward strand.
TAGATATTCGTATTTTATTATAATTATGATCAAAGTAAATAAATAGAGAAGTACAATATTGGAATATCCGAAAATATTATGAGTGACGTCACATAAAAATTTCCATTTGTTTTTAAATAAATAATGTGTTATTATTCAGTTAAATGTGAATTTTCATGGAAATATACTCGCGTTTTACACTCAATTTACTTATAATATTCACCTAATAATAATTATAATATTTGAGAGTACTCTATGTGACGTCATTTGTTTACATCGTTTCTGAAGAATCGATCAAGTTCACCGTCAATGAATTCGAAACTTAGCATACGTCCCTATTTATTTACTATGATTATGATGCTCCAAGATAATATTAAATGAACAAATTGGATCATTTCTATGCTCACAATATATTTATATGATGCATGTATAATATGGAAGTATATATAGCATATGGTATAGGATATATAGTACAGTAACCAGTTACAACCTTACTTGTTAATAATTTTAAGAAAACAACCAGTAATGTCACGGACCTGTTTCAGAAATTTCACTTCATGTAAAATGCCTTTATATCGTAGAACTTCAAACTTTCAAAGCAATTATTTCATTGGGGGGTTTAACGTCTGTTTCGGAACCAAAGGCCATATCGCTGAGGTCAAAAGGAAATTAAATACAAGGGACTGGAAGAAAGAGTGAGTGGGGAAAAAGTGTGGCACTTGAAATTAGCTTAATATTTTAGTTAACTACATTGGAAAAAGGAGATCATATAATAATTGGAATTTTTCTACCTGTCTTAGACAAATCTATCTTTCTCACGGAGCAATAAAATATGTAATGATTATGAGAGTTAGATTTTCTTGTAATAATAATAACTAGAGATGTGACAATATGCTGCATAAAATATGCATAATTTTTGACGCGATATGCAGCATATTATATGCCTATTCCTGCATATAATATGCAAAAAGTCAATGTGCATATATGCAGAACCAAAATGCATATTGGAAATATGCATTTTATATGAAAATAAAGTTAACCTGCATATATAGTTATGTTTTGAATGTAATTGTACTTTGGTGGTTTGAATGCAATTTACAAAAAATGAAAGGTGTAATCTCAAGTCTTTATTTATACTGTGAAAACAAAATATAACAAAGCTGTTTCAAATTTAGACTTTTTTAATAGTAAGTCAATTTCAAATATACACATTCAATTTCAAACAGTGGAATTGGACTTTATTGTTAAATGGTATTTCAGGTTTCCAACAGTGAATCTCCTTCTATTATCTGCTACTGTATTTTTGTACTTGGAAAACACCCGTTCTACATCACAAGAAACAAAAGAAACAAATGTTTCCTTCAGCCAAATTCAGTCTTCTAAAGTTCTAAACTATCAAACATTCGAAAATCATAAACCATCTTGTTAGACCAGCGGTTCCCTTTAAACTTAAAAGGATCCCCAGCTATAAGCAGCGACACTAAGTTATTGAATGGTAAATTTAAACCGTTTCGTGATTAATTATTTAAATAAATTATATACATATATACTTGCTATAAGTTTTGATATTTTTTGAGTAGTGCAACTCTCTAAAATAATTGTACCTATTCATTTATTTATCAATACCTACTAGTATTTACTAAATACCAAGTGTCATATTATTTATCAATACATTTATAGTTTCAATATTCCACCTGCAAACTTTTTTAATTTGAATAATTAGTTTAATAAAATTTACTTGGGTCCACAGTAAAAATCGTTTTCTATGCAGGGGTCCAGAAGAAAACGGCATAGCTAAATTAGGCATTTACATGTTAAAAATTGACCAAGAAGTGCATATTTCTCGGTTAGCATATATGCACACGTGCATATTATATGCTCTTGAAATATATGCAGAGGACTGCATATGTGCAATATGCACAATGTCACATCCCTAGTAATAACCTTTTTCTATGTGAAAAGTACAAAGCAGTTAGTGTTTAATGACTTTGAGAATTCATGTGGTTAGCTGAGGCCTATGAAAATAAGTTGAACACCCGAACTGTAGCCGGCTAATTAGATAAGTTTCAGTGGGAAAATTAGAGTATATTAAGAAGAGAGTTTATGCCCGGGTGTAGAGTATCTTGGAGTTCAATAGAGTTAGCACTGGGAGAGTTATGGTCTCAGTATTCCACTGATATGGGTTTTTTCCCATCTATGGTCGGTTGTCATGTTACCATCCACTGTAACTATTGCAAATATAACTCTACCGCTTGTTTAATTATGTGTATGGTGTCATTATCATCGATAACAACTGTGCAAGTGATTACAGTGGCTCAATAAACAAAGTTATCTACCACAGTCGTTGCCAAAGCTAATGGATGCCGAAAAGCTTCTCCGTGAATGCAGTCACTTGCCAAGGAATAAGAGGAAATGGGACACAAGCATAGCGTGAAAATTTTCGGAATTAGTACCCAAAATATGGATGGCTGCACTCACGGATGGAAGAGGAAAAAGAAGAGGTGATAGTAAATGAAGCCTACGAGTCTACCTAACATCAAAAATCTAAGACTATAGTTAAAGAACATAACTCTAGCGTACCTTCTAAAACTGCAGGTAGCGTTGGAAAAGTAGTAAACAAAGTAAAGAAAAAAAAAATAGACATTACATAACCAAATTACTGCAGTTCTTGGCCCAACAGAAGAACGCCACCCCCTTCTCTTCCATTCACCACAGACAGCTTCAGGATAGAGCCCCTGGGTGGTTTTATACTGTGATATAATTTAGAAGGAATGAAGTGAATAGAATAAACGAATACACAATTCACAGTAATATCCTTCATTAGAAAGTAATGACCGGAACCTAATAACAAAACTATATGTTGTTTGGCTTCTTATACTTATTATTTATACTGTACACAATATTTATGTTCTATATCGTGAAGCTGACATATTTCTCACATCGTTATATGCGGATTATTATCTAACTAGCGATACACGTGGAATTTTCTACAGAATGAGCAATAAAAAGTCGAGAAAACGCAATGAACATTTTCAACATAACTGTATTCATAAAACTATTATACTGAAAAATTGAGCATTCAATATATACACAATATATACAATAATAACACCAAGGGCTGTATTTGAAACTTTTTTCAACATGTGCAGGATTTTCAATGTATTTTGGTGACTGGTTCCAAAAAGGAAATTCTTTTTGCCCAATCAGGTCACATTTTCAAGCTATGGAAATTAAAGGTAAAATAGAAAATAACATATATAGAACGTCAATATATTCATAAAAATACATTATAAAAAAATAAACAATAAGATACTTGGTTAACTCTCAAATTATTTTATACAGGGAAAAATTATCTATCACTATTACTTTATTCAAATTATAACACGTAGCCGGACATTTCGTACACGAAATGCTTTATTTTGTATTATAAAGTGTATATGCTACTGATTTTACACTATAAAAATGTATAACACCTTTTGTTGATGGAAAATAGAAATTCATGGTTTTATTGTTAATTTTTATGCTATTATATACAATCTTGTTATACAAGGAGACGACTTACTTATTTATTTTAAACACTCAAACTTTAGATAGTCATTACTGTAGGGCTATGACAATATGCTCTAAAAACTATAGATCCCGAAATTATCATAGACGAAACTAAATGAAATGGTATCGAATACTATGTACCGCTGGTGTAGAACTATTCAATACTCTTCAATTCTCTACGTCTATAATATTTTTGGGATCTATAGTTTTTAGAGCATATTGTCCCAGTCCTAGACTCATTAAATAGAGACAGAATAAAAATGACTTTCATTGCACAGTTTGAGATACACAGTCAATAGCGACTCTCATGCATAGTGAATTATGTTAACATTTCATACTACGAAGTTAATCAGTCATTCAATATTACTATAATTAATGTATTAATTATATAGGTATAGGTACATATAGCTTCCTGAATCTGTTTGAAAGTGTAATTTGTTCATTTGTATTAACAATAGTTCATTTAACTAGGTTACTCATTAGGTTACTAGCCAGTACAAAATATTTCTGGATCTGTAGATGGAGAATTCAGAACTTTTATTGCTAGGAGAAAATTGAAAAATGAAGCCAAATTTATTCCTATTGGTAATTAACCTGTTATTTTAAATATGATAGTTGCTTTAAATTCATACTAGCTTTAAGTGTTTTTTTTTCCTGATAGCAACATTGCAGATATATACTTGTGGTAGAATCCGGAGATGGAAATTAGCTGTTTATTTAGATTTAGGTCCATTTGTGGCCAATACAGATATCAAAATAGTATGGAATTCGGTGAGTAAAAATCACGGTAAATGGAAGTTTGTTATTTCATGCATCACTTATAATAATATATTGAGGCGAAATGGCACTGCTTGATAGGTAGTTTTTCTACCAAAACTATTCATATTTACTTTATCTACTGTACAGTGGATCCTCTCAACAAGCGTTAAAGTGGATGATAAACAAAATAGATATTAAATTGGTACCAATTTAGCAATTTTAAATGGTGGAGTCTCCTACGATTTATTGTATATTTACTACCATAATCGAAATTCCTTCATAGATTGATAAAAATGAATAATTTCTCAAGCAATTCATTTAGGTACAAGAAACATGTGATACAAAGTTAATAAAATAAAAATTTAAAAAATTTAGTGATTCTAACCTATTTAGATACTACATTAGAATTCTTCTATAGTGGACTCCTCTATATAATGGAACTAGAGTCCTGAGTAAGAGAACTACCTCGTATAGTGAACAAATTTCTCTTAGCCTGACATAAAATGACTATAAGTTTTTTAAAACTTAGTCCATTCATGACACACGAAAGAAAATTGGTTCACTATATGGGGTAGCTCTCTTACTCAGGACTATAGATTCGCTATACAGGAGTTCTACTGAACATATTATGGAAAAATGCATTAAAATTATATTGGTTTTCTGTTCTTCCGTTTTTATTTATTTTTATATTCATAATTCCTCACCTATGTCGGAACATCAATCTAGAAACAGCACGAAGAATAATTTTACCTGCAAACTTAGATTAGTCTGACGCATGAAACCAGGCTTTTTTCTAAAAAAAGATGTTCAAACTCCTCTCCACAGTCCTAAGCGAAGTTTCGAAATTCCAGTTCAGTATTTTAACAAAAGCTAGTATTGAAGATTTTCCTATTTCTCGGAAAATTATCCCAGAGGTCGTGGAGTTGTAAAAAGTTCTCGCTAACTTCTCTACAAGTCTACGGTGTCTCGGAAAGCTGAAGGAAGCTAATTCTTACACAACATGAGAACCCAATTACTAACGTTCAGCTCTCCTGCTAAACTCCATACACTATAATGAAATAGAAAACAACATATCAAGCCTGTACCTACATCGGCCAGAGAAAAATGCAGAGGAAAAGATTTATACGGACTTTGCTTTTTAAGTTATTAATTTTAATGTCCAATAAATTTGTAAGTTTTGAGATCCTAACTTAATATAATGTATACTAAAACATAATAAAAACGTATTTCCTAGACTTAGCTAAACATAATTAGGAAAATATTAGTTATTGAGTACAGGCTTTTATAAAAGCTTTAATAATTGCGAGACTGTCTTGATGTTATTACAGTTCGTAGACATAGAAAATGGAAACAAATAGTTGTTGTGATTATTTCATGGCAACTATAATAAACATCAATATTATTATTCAGATGAGGTTATTAGAAGTAATTGGTTCAGAAAGAAATTTTTATTAAAGAAGACAAGATGCACAAAATAGTGATTAATAATAAAAAAAAAAGTCAAATTAATAAAGTTTTCTATATTCAAAAAATAAATTAGGATAGACAGCATGATCAGCTAAAATTGACCACTGGAAACTGGAGACCGCCACAGTATGAGTGAGTAGCTTCCAGTAGTGGTCTGCTGCATCAAAGTTCTTTGTCCCTTGTGCCAATCAAACTGCTGCTGTACTATAAATGTAACTATTACTACATTGTAGTGAAAATGAAAACTGGAGCAAATTAGCTTAATAAGAATCCTCAAAATAATCATGCTCATTAAGCAAATGATTATAAAAAAAATATGTAGTTTGAGTAAAATAATAAATTAATAGGGTAACTCCACACCGTATGCCAAAGTATATGGAGCATAGCTTCCATAACTAGTATAACACCAGATACAATAAATGTGTACTTACATCATTTGCACGTGGTATACAGGCGTTTAGTTGTCGCTCAATCCTTTATCCTTCTTCCCTTTAGACGTCCTACGTTCTCTCCCATTCTCGCTCCATTCATTCCCAGCTTCCACAATCTTCCCAGCTAGCCAGAGCCTTCCATGACCTCACGGCCAATCTTGCAGGAGAGTTCACTCGCTCATGGTAGATACAAGGGACTTCAGTACGAAACAGATGATAGATGCCCAGGCTACCATAACAAAGTAGTTGATTTGACGAGAGACAGTGAGTACCATACAAACACTGTGATGAGACTGCTCTACTCAGCCACCTCTATCCTGGAAGTAAACCTCAAGGGAAGATTAAGGTGGGTCCACTAGTAGTCTCGTTTTGCAAGTACACAAATATTGTATGAGATGTTACGAGACATACGAGTGGAGCCCAAACATATATAAATAATAATAAATAAAGTAATGAGGAAATATTTTCCTAACACAAGATAAATAGTTCTGTAGCAAATTCATTTGGAGATTCACCACGATCTATTATTTTTATCCCCTGTTCAAGAGATGTTTTCTTTTGTTTGAACAAATATTTTGGTTTATAAATATTCTCTCCTCTCTTCAAGTTGTAATGAACTGCAAATAAGACGATAAAAACTCATAGTATAGATAATTTAAACTTAAAGTGCTAATCAACATGTCCCATTTTAAATGTCCCCTCCACCCTATGTTTTTTATTTCTCTATTCATTAGAACTAATGTTACTGATTATAAAACTGCAAACCATTACAAATTTTGTTCTATAGTTTTATTATAATATGTAATTTAAGATTGTTTCCGTTCTTTCTACTACACATTTGAATTTCAAGCAAAGAAAAAGCCCGCATGTCCGATAGGCTACTAGATCCGACAAATTCAAAACAATAACAAAGCTGATTCCAAGATAATGGATCCATGTAAAGAATCCAAGTACTTAATAAAGTATTTATTACTAATAGTTTTCATATATCATAACATTTTTCCTATCTAGAGAACTTAATTTTCAAACGCTGCATTTGAATAGGTATGTACTATGTATATACGAACGAACATACCTACTCAACTATGCGGGCTTTTTCTTCTAATGAATCTCAGAATGAAAAAAAGCGAAATGTGAATATTTCTTATATAATTAATTGTGAACAGAATACTTGATCGATTTAAATTCTGCTTACTGTTATATGTTATATAACCTTAGCTCTACATATTTAAAGTAATTCCAGATTTTTCTTTAATTTAGATTGGAGAGGACCTTTAAGGTAATTTCCTTGTCATCGCAAGGTTCCATATATTCGGACTCGCAAAATCTATGTATAATAAAAATTATTTAACTTATATTCTAATTGACACCTTCAGGTATCATGTTATTAATTAGAATATAAGTTAAATCATTATTTTCTTTTATTACGTGTTCTAGAATGTGAATCCACTCAACAACTTGAAAAATATACCCTATATACTACCTAAAATATTTCACAAAGCATAAAACTAATCTTTCAATGTAACACAATTATATAAATCTAATCTAACTATATATACTATCTGGTCAAATATACTGAGTGAGAGTTAAGATATCGTTGAATTTTAATACTTTTATTTCATTCGCTACTTTAAAGGTCCCCTCCAAGCAAATAATTTTATTGCCTTATTCAACGAGGCTAATGTTTCTTATCATTTTTCTGCAAACCGCATCGAATTTGGTTCCATAGTTTTAATTTTATAGGCTTTTAAAGATTTCTATAATCAAAACTCTACAATACCTATTTAACTTCCGACTTACTAATTTGAGAAATTTTCAGCCTGAAGAAAAAGAATGTACACCATTTGTTTTGATTGTCAACTAGGTATTAGGTTTAATAAATCCATATAATATTCGTGTTAAGGTATAAAATTGAATGAAATTATAATATAAACATTTATAAACTTTAGGAAACAATTAATATCTAAAATAAAGGCTGAAAACGCATGGGTTGTTTATAAAATTCAAATTTGTAATCAAAACAAAGAGTGTACAATCTTCTTCTTGAGCATCAGATTAGTGTTTTGCTCAATTGTTGCTCACAGAGTACTAAAAAACTTTAAAAACAATTTATAAGATATATACTGAACCGAATTGTTTGCGGGTTGCAGAATAATGATCGTAGACCTTAGTTCTATAATATTATGTTATAAACTCATTTTTTTTTCCAGGAGCCTGGAGAGGACCTTTAAACTTTCATTTCAGAGCATCAACTATTTCTGGCAACAAACACTAAAACACTGTAATAGGCGCCTTAGTCGAACCGTTAAAACAGTTTTCTCTTATTAAAATTCATAGAAAATTAAATGTTTATTTAAAGAATTAAGCAACATTGTGTTTATTTATTTTATGTACAGCTTTAAAATTCTTTATATTGAGAGGTATGAAGTTATTAATAAGGATGTGACAATATGCAGTATAAGTTCATTTTATTTCGCGATATGCAAAATATTATATCATGATCTCTGCCGCAGAGATTTATATGCTGCATAAGAAATGCAAAAAGTCACTGGCATGAATGCTGGGCCAAAATTATTAGTATTGACGGAATTATGTATATTATGTATATGCCAGAAATTATTCAATATAGTGCGCATGATATATGCTCAAAGTTAGTTATGGAATAAGTTTGTTACTGGATAGGTATATTATTAATTCTGTTCATTAATTTATATTCATAACTCGCGAAAATTTTGCCCCATAGACCAAGTATGGTTTAACAGAGTTTGATTATTTTTCTTTTGTAAATTGGATGAATCTGTATAGTTTTAGATATCAACAAAGTAATCATTACAGACAGGCCTCGCTTTAAGTACAAATCACTTTAATAAAAGTGGTACAGGCATCCCCCGCTTCAGTTACTAAATTACGACTCAGTTTAGTTACCAAACGGTAACTAAAGCGACTAAAAGTAACAAAAATTCTATAATTGTCACTCCTTGACTTTTTCTATGAGTTATAGAAAGAATTTTTTTATAGTTATTAGAGTACTACGTATATAAGCATATTATTAATAATATACAGGGTGGGGCGTAAGTTTGGAAGCAAGTGAAAGTGCATATTATAATCCAACGAAAAATATATTTAATAATTTACAGTTATGTATTATTACATAAGGGTTTTAAGAATTCAAAAATCATAAATTCATTCAAATGTCCCCCCTTGTTTTTAATAACCGCCTCAAATCTCCTCCGAACTCCTCCTACTGTGGCACGCAACTGTTCTTGTGAAATTTCCTTCCAAGATCTCTGGAGCGAACGCTTTAAATCATCCACACTGCGATGGAATTTACCACAGGCCTTTGATTCAAGAATGGACCATAACGAAAAGTCCATAGGATTAACATCTGGGGAGAAAGGAGGCCACATTTCTTTGGACCAAAACCGTGGAAGATGGTCATGGCACCAGTTTTGAGTGACATTTGCAGTATGTGAAGTCGCACCGTCTTGCTGAAATGTCCATAGAGTGTCATTACCGAAGTGATCCTTAGCTGACTCCAACATTGGCGTCAAAATATTCTCAATATAACATTTAGCATTGATTTTGGCGCCTTGTTCCACAAAAATTAAAGGAGATCTCCAAGTTTCTGAAACGGCGGCCCAGACCATTACTGAAGCAGGTTTCATGGTTCTGTGGACAGTTTTTTGGTTGTATGGGATGTCTTTTGCACTTTTACCAATTATTCTGTCATTCCTCCGGTTGTGAGCCATTTCCACTGTGAAAATTTTTTCGTCACACCAAACAATTTCACCAGCCGTGCCAGACTTCAATTCTCTCAGAAGTGCTTTGCTTCTCTCCAATCTCTTTTTCTTTACAGCTTCTGACAGAGTCTGTCTCTTTTGGAGGGTGAAAGAGGACATCTTTAGGTCTTCTTTGACAACTCTTTTCAATGTTCTGGGACTCACATTAGCTGTTTTGGCTAACAATCGTATTGACCTTTTCGAGTTCCTCCTAATCTTCTCTCGGGCACATTTTATCAGTTGTTTGGTGTGTTGTGAGCGTGGTCTACTACTTCTTGGACGATCAGTCAAGTCTCCTCTCTCATTAAAACGCTTCACACACTCCCAAACAGTCGATTTCGCTATTGAGAGAGTCTTTGAATTGACGGAATCTGACTTCCCGGCACGGTATAGAGCAATAATGGTTTCTCTTTGTCTGACATTTTTGAATTGACTAAATTTTTGTAAAAAATAACACTGCCACGTCATAATGTAGTGTCTCTACTATAGTTCCAACCCTATCACCTACTTAGGAACTTATTTTTAAGAATTATATTAATGTTTGAAAAATTGCTTCCACACTTACGCCCCACCCTGTATGTACAGTCTTTCATTGTTTGTGACTGACGAAAAACTTTAAGTCGAGCATTTATTAAATGTTTTAAAATCCATCCACTCAGTATAGATCAGTAATAACTCGAATAATTACTTTAGTCATAACTCAATAACTAAAATAAACAACCAGACACGTAGGATCAGTGAGACACACATAAGAATAAGTAATGCATATGAATAGAGAACACACATGGAATAGAGGACACACATAGAAACTATAGTAATAATAATAAATAATATAAATATAGTAAAAAATAATAATTATTATATTAATAAGGTGCAGAAAAATGAACAGAAAGAAGTAGACATATAGTTATAGAGGTTGACCGTTTTTAATCGCGCCTCTATAGCTTGCAAAGAGTTATAATAAACTACTCTAGAGAGAGGAAGTGTTGCAGCTATTGCAAGACGCTAAGGAAGACGGTGTAAAACCTTATTTTGTTTCATTGATATTATTTCTCCATTAAATTTTGTTTCAGTTATATCATTTCTCCATTAAACTGATTCTAGATTGCCAGTCACGTGACCCAAAAATAAGGATTTAGCGTCCCGCAAGACGCGATATTATTTTGGCCACTGACTCACCACTTGGTAGCTTGTTACAAATATAAAGAAAGTAGATTTTTTTCTAGAGAATGAATGTTGTCAGCTGTAGCTATAGGTAGCTATCTATACTAATAATTTACTTAGTGTGTTTATTTATTTATTTGGTGTCCGCGCTTTTACACGACAGGTATTAAACATGAAGAATGTAACTATGATACGCACGGGAATATATTGACTTGGTATTTAAATTCCCCTGTTTTTTTATAGATATATTTTATCTATAAAATAAATAATTAGACTATGCAGAAATTTCAATTTTAATTTAATTCATTAAAAGTAACCTAATAACGGGTAATAAATTGGTATTGGTGATGACCCGTTATTTTTAACGGGAAAGTACACTAGTAGGTAGTGTAAAATTTTGGTTTCATATTTCGATTTTTAATAGATTAATTAATAATAATAAACTATAAGATAGATAGCTTAAATAGAAAGATGGTATCCAACATACAACTATTGGTCATAGAATCATCAGGTCCAGGTTTTCCACCCTTCTCCTGATGATGAATAGAAATCTTTCTATTCGAAAGCTTGAAACCTGATAAAACCTTCAACGTTGAGTTTAAATAACCTCATAATAATATCACAGATCATTGAATATAGGAAAATGTTCCACTGCTACTTGGACGCTAGTGACCAAATAATTATTTAACTGAGAGCGTATCAGCCAATCAGAGAGAGGGGTACCCTGACGTCACACATTACATACGTACAAACAAACGAGTATATGTATATATTGTATATATATCGGTCAGAGCTACATTTTCTTTTACTACCAATAAGGGGAAATCAAGGCAGTTATGTAAATTTTAATTTTCAGGAAAAAAATTAATTAAAGTTTAATATTTTAACGTATATTTATTATAAAATGGAAAACAAGAATAGAAGTCGGAATTAAAATATTCCGAGCAAACTGAATAGTGACTGTTCAGTCTCAACGCCATTGTGCAAGTCTTAACCACAGATTCTAATCATGTTTTCTGGACAAAAACAACTTGTACCTATCTTTATATGCATTGGTACAATTGATAAATGAACATTTTCGTACATAGCCCATTTCTCTCTAGTTAAATTTTTTCATGAAAGATAAAATAATTAGTAAATTTAGTCACAGAATACAGCGCACGCCCGCATGCTAACGATATTGCATCAGAAATAAACGGACTTTTCAAATTTGTACTGAACACACACACGTACAAAACATGTACAGAACAGAAATAATTATATTACTTATAAATATATAATTTTATAATCAGTTTCATATCACAAATGAATATTTTGATTGATAAGTTCAATATCATTCTTTTTATGTCGTTTTTGAATAATTTAAAATAAGCAATATATCAATCGTAGGCAACTCCAAGGATACGTCACGGTACGGACTATTTCGGTGCCAAGTGTCGCTAGAAAATTGAAAATACTGTAGTGCGACATCTTCCTATATTCAATGATCTGTGATAATATGGATTTCCCGTTGAGTTTGAATCTTTTCCATCACATTTACCAACAGCAATTGTATGCTCTATGAAATGTTTTTGGTAGTAGGGTACTAAGTTCCAAGTTATTGGTTGGTTCTACAATTTGAGACACGCCAGAAAAAAATATTATAATTATTATTTAACTTCTGTTCTAATTGGTATCATGGAAACCAATTGAAATGAAAGTTAAATAATGATTATTATATAAAGATTTTCACGTGTTCGAAAATATGGAATTTTCAATAACACGGAACTTACCCTAAAATAGGACATGTTGAATTTCTGAACCAATTGCTTCTAATAACCTCATCTGGATTATAATTTTGATGTTTTTTTAGTTACCGTGAAATAATCACAAAAAATTGTCCCAATTTTCTATGTCTACGAACGGTTCTTATTTCGAAACATGACTCGAAATAATTATCACTTTTGTTACAGCGAGGTGTACTTAAAGCGAGGCTTGTCTGTACTTATTTCGAGTCATGTCTCGAAATAAGAACCGTTCGTAGACATAGAAAACGGAAACAATTTTTTGTGATTATTTCACGGTAACTAAAAAAACATCAAAATTATAATCCAGATGAGGTTATTAGAAGCAATTGGTTCAGAAATTCAACATGTCCCATTTTAGGATAAGTTCCGTGTTATCGCACGGTTCCATATTTTCGAACACGTAAAAATATCTATATATCAATCATTATTTAACTTTAATTTCAATTGATATTCATGATATCCATTTGAATAGAGGTAAATAATAATTATAATTACTTTTCAGACGTGTCCGAATGTAGAACGTACCAATAACTTGAAACTTAGTACCCTTCTTCCAAAAATATTTCATAGAGCATAAAATTGCTGTTTGTTCAATGTAACACAATAATTATAGAAGTCTAAGTATCTATTAATTACTTGCCTATACTGAGTGAGAGTTAAGCTATGGTTGGATTTTAAAACCTATTATAAACTCACTACTTTAAAGGGAGAGTAAACTTAAAATCAAACAATCGCCAAATTTGTTTTAAATCGATTCAGAATATTTAATTATGTAATATTTGAATGCTCGTTTATTTTTAAAATGTTCATATAAAAAGTATATAATAAAATTAGCGACACCAAGCGGAAGTATTACCACTCATTAGTATGTACGTGAGTATATTTGTTGTTTTCATATTAATTTATGTATGCAGTAATTAACCTTTTTTTACGTTGAAATGGTTAAAAGATTCAAGACAAGAAGGCATAACTTTAAAAATAAAGCCATCTCTTCACTTAAGCTAGAATCTAGATAGAAACTTTTCTCAATTTGTTTGTTTACAAGATGGCGACATTGATTGTGGCGCCATCACCGTTAGTATTTGTTAAGAAATTAATTATATATAAATTGATTTATTTCCATTATTAGATTTTATTGAACATTACAATTCTACATGGATGCTTTATTCTTACTAAGCAATCGTTTTATTAGAAAAAATGACATTTTTTTACAAAGTTTACTGCCCCTTTAAACTTTCTTCACAGTCACAAACACTGTTTGATAATAGGCTTATATAGTACTTTAACCAAAGTTTATAGAATAGGGACTATAAACTGTGACTCTAATTCTAAAACAAATTTTCTTTCATTATAACTCACAGAAAATAAGATATATAATCAAGGAGTGACAATTATAAATTTCTTGTTACTTTACCTCGCTTTAGTTACTGTTTGGTAATTAAACTGAGTTGTCATTTGGCAACTAAAGCGGGAGTTGCCTGTATACAGGGTCGTGCAGCTAAATTGGGACTAACATAACTTTTTTTAAAATTCGGTATTTTGAAAGGCAAATAATGATTAAATGTAATTTTTACTTGTATTTATTTTTTCGTTATTGTCTACAGAACAAAATCATTCTATGTGACTACCCTTTGCGTCAATAATTTGAGAGATTCTCGAGCGAAACCGTGAACAACTCCTTTTTACATCCTCGGGGTCAAGATTACGAAATGCCCGACGAATGGCGGCCTTCAGAGAGTTGACACTTGGATGTGAAGTTACGTTAGACTCTCCCTCAATGACGCCAAACAGCCAATAGTCACAAACATTCAGATCTGGGGAGCTGCTGGGCCAAATATCCTTCGGGACCATCAAAGGAAGATTCTCCTTCAGGAAATCCTGAAGTTTCTTTGCTCCATGCACGGGCGCAGAGTCTTGAACGAGCATCACTTTGAAGGGGTCGTAGTTCCTACGTATCCACGGCATCAAAACATCTTTCATAATTTTCAAGTACTCCGCTGTGTTGATTTTAATGCCCGCTTCGATGAAATGAGGAGGCATCATCTTACCATCACTTGCGACGGCTGCAAAAACCATCACAGAAGCGGGATTTTTGCTCTGCATCACAGGAGGAGTGTTTTGGCGATTTGCAACCTCATCAACAACGAACTTTTTCTCGTCAACACAAACGCGGACATGTCCTCCTTTGTGTTTCAGATGGTTCAGAAGCTTTGGGCATCTTTCAGGTCTGAGGGCTCTGAAGCGGGTAGTTAGGAGGTTAGGACTCTCCTTACGTATGACTTCATACCAAGGTCTTCCTTGACTGCCCTGCTGATGGTGCTACGACTCACGCTGCGCTTTTGTACCAGTTTTGACATCGGCTGGCTTGGGTCTGACTTCAAAGTCCTTTTCAGCCCAGCAAGGAATGTTTTGGTTCTCTTTCGATCACTGCGGGGACTGTGTCGACTTCTCTGAACCTTATTCTCGGCATCAAAAGCAGCAATATCTCGATAAACAGTCGATTTCGCATAGCCAGTGCTCTTAATAATGTCTGAAACAGAGTTCCCGGCGCGTCTCATTTCACATATGGTCGTTCTTCGCGCTAATTCCGCCATATTTTAGCGAAATATGCTAGATCTTAATCTGAAATATTATAGCAAAGGGCTTAAAGATTGTCTGTAAAAAAGAATTTAGTCATAGGTTAGAAATTACGGAAGATATGTGCTGTTAAAGTTAGTCCCAATTTAGCTGCACGACCCTGTAATCATCAAAATCATACACCATCTTGTTAGACCTGCGTTTCCCTTGGAGTGATTCCTAGCTATAAATGACGGTACAGTAAAACTCCCTGAGTTATGAAGTATTTTTTTATGAAGCACCCGAGTAATGAAGGACCTGAGTTATGAAATGGACCTCAGTTATGAAGTAGTTTTCTTTGTTTAAATCATAGAGAACGTAGTTCTTGAGGTATAACTATACCTTTTCCAAGTCAAAATGGCAGAATTGAAAAATGAATTGGCACAAGTGAAAGTCATATTGCAGAAATGAAAATGAAAAATGCAAATATGACAAGCAATTACAAAATGAAGTGTTTTTTATGAAAATTACAACTTCAATACAATAGTGGGTTATTGCAATTTTATCCACTAGAATAAGATAGAGTATTATAAGATAATACATCTAATGATACTCTATCATAGGATAATACTCTATCATAGGATAATACTCTATCATAGGATAATACTCTATCATAGGATAATACTCTATCATAGGATAATACTCTATCATAGGATAATACTCTATCATAGGATAATACTCTATCATAGGATAATACTCTATCATAGGATAATACTCTATCATAGGATAATACTCTATCATAGGATAATACTCTATCATAGGATAATACTCTATCATAGGATAATACTCTATCATAGGATAATACTCTATCATAGGATAATACTCTATCATAGGATAATACTCTATCATAGGATAATACTCTATCATAGGATAATACCCTATCATAGGATAATACCCTATCATAGGATAATACTCTATCATAGGATAATACTCTATCATAGGATAATACTCTATCATAGGATAATACTCTATCATAGGATAATACTCTATCATAGGATAATACTCTATCATAGGATAATACTCTATCATAGGATAATACTCTATCATAGGATAATACTCTATCATAGGATAATACTCTATCATAGGATAATACTCTATCATAGGATAATACTCTATCATAGGATAATACTCTATCATAGGATAATACTCTATCATAGGATAATACTCTATCATAGGATAATACTCTATCATAGGATAATACTCTATCATAGGATAATACTCTATCATAGGATAATACTCTATCATAGGATAATACTCTATCATAGGATAATACTCTATCATAGGATAATACTCTATCATAGGATAATACTCTATCATAGGATAATACTCTATCATAGGATAATACTCTATCATAGGATAATACTCTATCATAGGATAATACTCTATCATAGGATAATACTCTATCATAGGATGATACTCTATCATAGGATAATACTCTATCATAGGATAATACTCTATTATAGGGTAATAGCCCATTATAGGATGATAGTCAAATATAAGATACCACCTATATTTGTGTATTATCCTATAATGTAGAATTATATATGAAAATGTAAATCAGGATGGCAAAGTTTTACTATATCAGATTAGGTTATCAATAAATCGGATATATTGAGTATAAACTGTGTTTTCTTTATTTTTTGAGGTTTTAATGTGTATTTTTGTTAATGATTTAAATTTAGGCATAATGACTACTACCATGATATATATCAATTTTTGTACAATAATGAGTAGCTAAATTTATTTAACAAACATTAACCTAATATTTGTTTAATTACCTCAATTTTGTATAAAATATTAGTGCACATCCATATAAGAATTATACCATAATTATTCCTCAATGACAAAAATTCTCTATGGTTTTAATCACAGAAAACCATCACTGCACACGAATTATGAAGTGGCTCTCAGTTATGAAGAAACCATTACTTCATAACTCAGGAGTTTCACTGTATTAAGTTTTGAATTGGTTAATCACTTATTATTATATACTTGGCTATTAGTTTTCATATTAATCGAGTAGTATAACTCTATAAAATAAATTATTAATGTATTTATCAATTACTAAATATCAGGTGATATATGAATGTATCTTCAGTTAGGGGTGGTTAAGCCACCGTTCTATAATAGTTTAGTTTTAGTTTGGTGGTAGGTTAAATAAATTTATATAGAACGAAAACTATATTTAGAATAATTAAAGATATAGATATAAATGAAATATGTGAGTGGTAGAGTCACAGCCTGTAATATGAACAGGAATTACAGATTAATTAGGGACTACATATTATTAATCAATAATATATAGACAAAAGATAATGCAAACTACCTACATAAAATTACATTGACTAAAAAAGGAATTAAACAACATTTATATACTTAATTTAAACATAATAAACTAAAAGAAGACAACAACTTACCGAGAGATTCCCGGCTGTAGCTCTATGTAATGAGTGATTAGAAATGATTTGGCTCAATTGCATCACAGCATTTTATATGAATGCTTGACAAACAACTTAGCGCATGCGCAATAACACAAGTTTATAACTACCTATTTATAAAAATGGCACTAGTTAATACAAGGAATTAGGAATTAAAATTATATAAATCATGATAAATAAAAAGAAAAGAACCTAATTACAAAATATAAAGTTTGAACATAAGTTAGTTTAGGAGATACAATATATTTAAGGTTTGCTCCAGAAGGAACTTACTAGAACATTCTAGAGCAAATTCTTGAACATTATTGACTCAATAAATATTTGTAACAAAATGATAAATTATAGTGAAATGATAAAGTTGAATTAATTGGGTATATTTAAACTATTTAGGAAAATAATTTTATAACAAACAAAACAAATTTAGCTACCTAATATTAAGAAATGAAAAATGAGAATTATTTAGAAGTCTAAGATTAATTATGAGAATGAATGAGAAACCTATTTTGATAGTGATCATGCATCACTACATCAGTACAATTGTAGTTTTATTATTCAACCTACAAATATTTTTAATTCAAATACTCAGTTTGATAAAATCTACTTAAGTTCACGCGCTAAAATAACATTTTTACTTCAGGGGTCCACAGTTGTAATAGTTTTCTATGCAGGGTCCCTGAAGAAAACGGTATAATGAACCGCTGTGTTCGACAGTTCCATGTTCAAAATTGATCAAGTTGTGCATAATTTAACGATTAGCATATAGGGGAGGATGGTCATCAATGGGACACTGTGGACAATGGGACATGCTGAATAACTTTTTTATTTGAGGGTAAGTTTTAAAGAAATCTTAGTGGTAAATTAGGCTGGAACTGGAACTTGGTCGGTATAGGCTTGTTAGCGCCACCGGTTTCACCCTCACCTTCTTCCGATAACCTTCCGCAGGGCCGTCACCCCGCCAGCCTCCTCACACACCTCACCCCTCTCCCACCCTAACACCCCATGCCTTCTCCAGAAACGCACATACCCTCCGATTGTCCCGCTCCCCAAAGCACATCACTTCCCCCATCATCCGCACTCCATTTCGCTCACTCACCGCCTCCAGACTCGGACATTCGTGTATAAAGTGCTTCAGAGTTTCCTCCACAGCTCCGCACATACCACAACTCACCACATCTCCCCAGTGCCTCATACTCCACCCCAGCCTCAATGTATTACTCCTCACTCCAAACAGCAACCTCGATCCCCAACTATTGTCATAAAACTCCCCCTTAATCCTCTCCTTCTCCCTATAGTACCGCAAGGTCGACTTCTCCTCAATCTCCAATCTCCACCTCTCATGCTCCCACTCATTCACTAATCTCTCAACATGGCCATTGCTCATATCCTCCAACTGCCTCCAACTCACACCCACCTCCCCCAAGTAGTCATCCACCATCCTCATCCATGGATCCTGTCTCAGCTCTACCCTCATCTCCTCCATCACCCTTCTCAAAACTACACTCTCTGTCCTCATCAAATGCTTGGCAAACTTCAGCTTCTCCTTCATATCTCTGGCGAGCACTGAGGAACAACCCACTTCTCCTTGAAGAGTCACAATTGGAGTCTACGAGGGCGCAGCCATAACCTTCCTCCACACTCCATTCTCAACTCTCTGCATCCTTGCTTTCTCTTCCTTGCTCCACACCAGTACTCCACCCGCGCTCAGGACACTAGGTAGCACCACCCCCTTCCAAAAAGTCTTCCCAACAAGTAACCTATCGCACGACCTCCCCACGACCGAATACGTCAGATTTGCCATCCTCTCCGCCTTCCCAATCCTCTCCTTCTTGCACTCACCAAAACAATCTCTCTTTGCCGTCACCAACACACCAAGGTACCTCATCTCCCCCACACATCTGATACCCCTCATCTCAGCCTCTCCTCTTTCTCCCCCATTGAAAACCATACACATGCTTTTCTCCCTATTAATCCGCAGTCCACAGCTCTCCGCTCCCACCTCCAGCACTCCAATCATTCTCCCTGCCTCCTCAACACTCCTTCCCAGCAGCAGACCATCATCCGCATAGAAAAGAACCGGCACTCTGACTCCTCCCCTTCTGTATCTCATACCACTCCTCAACAGCTTCTCGATTATCATTCCCACAACCATTACAAATAGCTGCGGAGAACCCGTGCAACCTTGCCTGATCCCACTTCCAACTTTCGTTTCCCCCAACTGCTTTCCCTCCCTCCAGATTTCAGTCATATCTCCCTGGTACAAATTTGCCACCACACTAATCATTCTTGGGTCACACTTATAGTACATAAGAGCCCCCATCAGCATCCCCCTATCAACACTATCGAATGCCTTCGCAAAGTCCACCGCTACTACCACAATGCCTCCTTCTTCCTATAGCTCTCCTCCACACTTGCCCTCAACAGGAACAGATTTTCCTCCATCCTTCTTCCCTCCGTAAACCCTGCTTGCAGACTCCACACTCTCTCATCCAGCATCCTCTGCTCACTCCCCTTCTCTTTCAATAATCCCATAAACATCTTATAGCCACCATTTGTCAGCGCCACAGGACGATGCTGACTAGCTTGTGGCTTTTTAACTTTAGGTAGCATTACTGTTTTTGAGATTTTCCATCCCTCCACAACCTCTTCATCCTCCAGCATCCGATTATAAACCTCCACCAGCTTGTCCACACACTTCTCACTCTTTCCCAAGGCTCTGTACAGCTCTCCCCTGATACCGTCTGGGCAAGGCTGCTTTCCACTGCATATCCTTTTCAGTCTCCCCTCCACATCTCCCCTCTCGAACCTTATGTTCTCCATCCATCCCTCAACACCCTCTATCACTCTTATCGTAGGTAATCCTTGGATTAGGTTTTCTCTTCTGTCACCTCTCCTTCTCTCCAACTCTGCCATACCTTGTCTTCTTTCCTCCTCATAATCCCTCCTCCTCTGGTCATTACAAACTTCCACAATGCCATTACCCTGCCCTGCATATATTTCTCTCCAACAATCCATCATAACTTCACCTTCATCTCCCTCTGGTACCTCTCCTCCACCCTCCCTATATAGTTTCTTCTTTCTCTCCATTCCATTTTCGCCCTTCAACTTGCTTATCATTTTCCATAATTTCTTCCCATTCTTATTTCTTTTTATCTCCTGAGCTACTTTCACCTCGTGTCCCATTTTTGCATCCCTAACAGTCCTCTTCACTTTATCCTTTTGTTCCCTATAGAGCTCCCAGTACCTGTTTTCCTCCTCTTCATTGCTTGCTCTCCTCTTCTTCCTATTAAGATATCTTCTATATTTTATTTCATCTCTTATATTCTGATTTATCCAAGCTGGTTCCACCACTTTCTTTTTCACTTTATCAATTTTCTTCTTAACTCTCACTTTCAAACATTCATCTGCTTTCTCTTTTAGAATTCTCTCCAAATCACCCACCAGCATCACCTCTCCTCTGTCTATTTCCCTCTCCACCTCCCCAACAAACCTTCCCATTGTTTCTTCATCATTGACACCATAGAATTCGCTTATTTGCCAGCCGCGATCTTTTCTCTTCATCATAGCCTCCCGTATATTAAACATAACCTCTATATAGCAATGGTCAGATAAATCATAGTTTCTCTTATCTTCGTCAATTTTCATCTTTTGAAACCTGGCGTGCATTATCTCATCAACCAGTACATAATCAATTATACTCCTCTCATTACCCTGCACCCTAGTATACTTCCCCTCACAATTTTCCTCCGCATTTAACATTACCAGGTTCCACCTCTCCATAAATTCCAACAACATCTGTCCATTCCTATTCAAGTCATGATCTCCTAGAAAGCCAACATGTCCATTAAAATCCCCCATCACTATCCTACCCATACCCTCTGGAATCTCCCTCATTTTCCTGTCCATATCCCTATAAATATCTACATTCCTCTCTGTTTCCCTAGTATCTAGATATACCAATATGATTATCAGCCTTGTACCACATACCTCTACCTCCCCCACCAACACATCACTACATCCACCATTTTGCTTGCTAATACATACATTCTCCAAATCATTTGTAATGAACAACAAACCTCCACCCTTCTTATCCTTCAAGTCTCTCATCTGCTCTATCAATGCCACCTGGTTTCCCCATTCCACTCTTCTATACTTCTCATGAGTCTCAACAAGCCCAATTATTCTCATTTCATGACCTTCCTTTTCTTCATTCATCTTTCTCCCCAGCTCAATTGCTTTGGAATCTGTCAATCCCTGCACATTTATCAGATCAACTCTCAGCTTCACCCCATCCCCTAAATTCACTCTTCCTCCCTTTAATCTTAACACCCCTTGGTTCATCTCACCTCCAACATACCTCCCTCTTATCTCCCTCCTGTTTCTCTTTCATTTCTCCTGCCTTTCATTTGTAGGCCTCTCTCTTACTATAATTTTTCCTTTTGAAATATAAATACCCTTCTCCCCATCATCCCTTCGTCTTCTAAGCTCATCTCTCAACTTCCTATCATCCTCCCTCTCTTTTACTGTCAGGTCTGGCACTATCATCATTCGCCTATTCCTTTCTCCTGCATTTCTGAGATTGTTTGCTCTTCCAATTATAGCCCACTTCTGCCCTGTAGTCCTCAGCTTTACCAGTAGAGGAGCTGGTCTATCCTCATTCTTTTCATTTCCCGTTTCCCTTACTTAATCTTACCGTTTCCTCAACCTCTATATTTCTTAATTCCAGCTGCTCCCTCACTATACCTTCAAATGCTACCTTATCACCTTCAGCTTCTATTTTCATCCCATGAACTATCCATTATTTTCCTTCTTTTTCTCATCATCCTCCTGCCTAACCCTATCTAAAACTTCTTTCTTTATTCCCTCTACCATTTCTCCAGTACTACCACCATTCATAGTCATAGTGTTCGACAACAACTTAGTTTCTCCATTATTATTCATCATATCCCCCATCTCTCTCATTATTTCTTCTTTCAGTTCTCTTTTAATGTCCTCTTTAATTCCCTTTACCTGCTCTATCACCTCATTGAACTTCTCCATCATTTCCCTTCTCAGATCCTTATTCTCATTTTCTAGCTTCTTTATCTTCTCCCTCGCTCCCCGAACCACCTTCTTGCACATCCCACAAACCCATATGGACTCAGCCCTCCCCTTAAAATAATCGTAATCTTTCTTTTTCAGCCCTCCACAGTCCACATGATACCACTTCACACACACATCACACTGAATGCCGCTCTGATCATCCCCAACCGCCTTCTTACACCCCCCACACAAATCATCTCCTCCAACTCTATCTAGATCATCCGCTACAGAATAGGTCTTACCCAGGGACAAGGCATGTTTCTCAGCCTCAAGAGTTTCCCCCATTGATCGGCTACCTGAGGAAGGAGGGGATCTACCGAGGCCCATTTTCATTTATTCTAAATATAACTTATACTACACTTATATTTAAACTTATGCTACCTTAATACTAAACTTAAAAATAACACTTTTTAAATTTTACACAGGAACGACGCACTTCCTTCCACGACCAAGGCATACTTCAGTGCATTCACTCGTATTGCATTCAGCGGTTGGGGTGCAGTCAGCTCTTGTAAAAGCGAAAACGTGTTTTAGAGGTGGGAAAACTAAATTTTTCGTACTTTGTTTCAATTGTTATAAATCTGTTAATTCAACATATAAGCTTACGGCATTTTTCTACAATATTAAGTAATATGTAAATCATGATCACATGGAAGGATTGCCTTTATACTTTTGTAGTTGAGCCGCTATACCCATATGTTTTCAAAATGGCGTCATAGCGATCATTGGGACAGAAAATTTGGTTAACAATGGGACAGTGCCCTATTGTCAACCAAACCGTCTAGTTATTCCATATGAATCAATAAATATCTATTTTTGATACAATAACGTGAACTGTAGCTTCAGGGCTCCTTGTAGAAACTGAGCTTCCAGCTGAAACTGTACTTTCGACCATGTTCAAGGGCTTTAGCAATCTGTGGTCATCACAAAGCACTGCATAGAAAATAAATTTCACTAATAAAAGAAAAAGACGCAGCATGATTGCAACTGATACATCAGAGAAAGAAGAGCTTTTTGCTGGTGTCACTAATGATAAGGCCTTCGAAATCACTTCATAAAGTATCCGCCGTAGATGGCCTGTCAACTATTGTGCTTGGTCTGGTATAGAACTCTTAATCTAACTGATCGATCCATTCGTCTGAAGAACTTAAATCTCTACCGAAAACGTTGGAAATGAAGATTTATGTACTTGTAGAATTTGATGCGACTTCTAAAACGTATGCTGTTGGCCAAAAGCATGAAAAAGATAAGAAATATTGACGTTACGCGGAGATTCGAGTGCAATGAGCTTAATTTTACAAATGTTCCTGACATGGCTTTGGTGAAGCTAGAGGACATTAAACTGATATTATATGAACCAACTAAGTGTGGAGCAACATTAGGAGATAATTCGAACTTTAAATTTGACCATAACCTCAACAATATACAAGTTTGATAAACTGTCCCATCGTTCACCAGGGTATGTCCCATTGTTCACCAGAGCTGTTATACAATGGGACAATTTTTTTTTTTAATTTTTTTTTCTAGTCAACAGAATATGTGATAGCATTAGAGTTAGTTTCATTTTATAAAGGAATATCTGATTGAAAAGATTCAAACTCAACGGGAAATCCATATTATTAGAGGTTATCTAAACTCTGCGTTGAAGGTTTTTTCATAGATATCTGAACTTCATAGATATCTGAACTTCATAGATATCTGAAAAAACCTTCAACGCAGAGTTTAAATCACCTCTAATAAAGGAATATCTATATTACACATGGATTTTTTATTTTTCAAACTTTGCCCATAGTAAATGAAATATCAATCTTTCTGTGTTTTTTGTCCCATTGATGACCATACTCTCCTATGCATATTTTGACCTGACCAGCAATTTAATTTAAAGAGAATTAATGTGGTTAATGACACTGTGGGTTACAATTTTAGAGTTTATTAAATTAGTAGTTATTTATCATCTGGTTGGAGCATTAGGATAATTTCTTAGTATTTTCTTCATATTGGCACCGTAGATGTAAACCTCACTGGTGTTGTCTCGACTGCAGGGGGGTTTGATTGTCCTCACCTTTTCGTAATACTTAGATAAATCAGAGATGTATTTTGACACTTTATCACCGTGCCACACCTGCAAAAAAATAGGACAAAATTAATAAATAAAAAATCGTATTTGGGTAATCGGCCCAGGACACTGGCAGTCCTCGGAAAGTGCGTGTTGACATAGGTCTTCAACCAATCTGACCTTAGAAAATGACCTGTCATGACCTTGTACTGACTCTCACTACACGAGTACTGTGACGTTCTCCTAATATATAAGATGTAAGTTAAAGATAAGTTAACTATTTCAATAATAATTAATGCTTTTATGACGTTCTTTTTAGTCAAAGAAAATACTACTTAACAATGAATTGAGTGAAAAGAAAAATTCTATGAACACAATGAATATATTTCAATTTTTATATTTTCACATACAGTGAAACTCCTGAGTTATGGAATGCACCTGAGATATTAAGTAGTTTTCTATGTTCAAATTATAGAAAATGATATACGTAATCATTACGTCATATTTATCCCTCAAAGACCTCAAAGAAAACTACCTAGTGCACCTGATATTATGAAGTGGCTCTGAGTTATGAAGGACCAGTACTTCACAACTCAGGAGTTTTACCGCAATTAAAATTTCACCACAAGACTCACTTTACAGAGCAGGTCAGAGCCAGGGGCTGCATTGCTTAGGGCAAACTTGGCAACATTGTAAGCCAACTCCATTATTCTATCGTGATCCATGGAGCCGACTCCAGAGGCGTTTGGAGCCATGTCCGACAGGACTAAATTCACCTGGAAAAGAGACACATGTGACACAGTGGAGATAAGAGACAATGGAGATAAGAGACACAGTGGAGAAAAGAGACACAGTGGAGAAAAGAGACACGGTGGAGATAAGAGACACAGTGGAGATAAGAGACACATTAGAGATAAGAGACACAGTGGAGATAAGAGACACGGTGGAGATAAGAGACACGGTGGAGAAAAGAAACACGGTGGAGAAAAGAGACACAGTGGAGATAAGAGACACAGTGGAGATAAGAGACACAGTGGAGATAAGAGACACAGTGGAGATAAGAGACACAGTGGAGATAAGAGACACAGTGGAGATAAGAGACACAGTGGAGATAAGAGACACAGTGGAGATAAGAGACACGGTGGAGATAAGAGAAGCAAAGGAAAGAAGAGGAAGAAGCAGAAGAAAGAAGAGGAAGAAGAAGAGAAAAGAAGAGGAGGAAGAAGAGAAAAGAAGAGGAGGAAGAAGAGAAAAGAAGAGGAGGAAGCAGAAGAAAGAAGAGGAAGAAGAGGAAAAAGCAGATACAAAGCAACCTGAATTTATATTCCATAACTACAAACAAAAAATAACCCATTATAACGGAATAAAAGGAAGTCCTATCTATTGGTAACCTCAGGACAAAGAGAAGTGATCGGCAATTATTCAATTAGAGGGAAAAAATGATTAAAATTGTGAGTGAAATGTACTCTGCTCAATTAGTAATTCAGTATAAACTGTAAATATGGTATTACTAAAATACCAAAGAAACAAGAGACATACTAATCACCATAAAAGAGAAACCAGAGACATACTAATCACCATAAAAGAGAAACCAGAGACATACTAATCACCATAAAAGAGAAACCAGAGACATACTAATCACCATAAAAGAGAAACAAGAGACATACTAATCACCATAAAAGAGAAACCAGAGACATACTAATCACCATAAAAGAGAAACAAGAGACATACTAATCACCATAAAAGAGAAACAAGAGACATACTAATCACCATAAAAGAGAAACAAGAGACATACTAATCACCATAAAAGAGAAACCAGAGACATACTAATCACCATAAAAGAGAAACCAGAGACATAATAATCACCATAAAAGAGAAACCAGAGACATACTAATCACCATAAAAGAGAAACAAGAGACATACTAATCACCATAAAAGAGAAACCAGAGACATACTAATCACCATAAAAGAGAAACACGAGACATACTAATCACCATAAAAGAGAAACAATAGACATACTAATCACCATAAAAGAGAAACCAGAGACATACTAATCACCATAAAAGAGAAACAAGAGACATACTAATCACCATAAAAGAGAAACACGAGACATACTAATCACCATAAAAGAGAAACAAGAGACATACTAATCACCATAAAAGAGAAACAAGAGACATACTAATCACCATAAAAGAGAAACAAGAAACATACTAATCACCATAAAAGAGAAACAAGAGACATACTAATCACCATAAAAGAGAAACAAGAGACATACTAATCACCATAAAAGAGAAACAAGAGACATACTAATCACCATAAAAGAGAAACAAGAGACATACTAATCACCATAAAAGAGAAACAAGAGACATACTAATCACCATAAAAGAGAAACCAGAGACATACTAATCACCATAAAAGAGAAACAAGAGACATACTAATCACCATAAAAGAGAAACCAGAGACATACTAATCACCATAAAAGAGAAACAAGAGACATACTAATCACCATAAAAGAGAAACACGAGACATACTAATCACCATAAAAGAGAAACAAGAGACATACTAATCACCATAAAAGAGAAACAAGAGACATACTAATCACCATAAAAGAGAAACCAGAGACATACTAATCACCATAAAAGAGAAACAAGAGACATACTAATCACCATAAAAGAGAAACAAGAGACATACTAATCACCATAAAAGAGAAACACGAGACATACTAATCACCATAAAAGAGAAACAAGAGACATACTAATCACCATAAAAGAGAAACAAGAGACATACTAATCACCATAAAAGAGAAACAAGAGACATACTAATCACCATAAAAGAGAAACAAGAAACATACTAATCACCATAAAAGAGAAACAAGAGACATACTAATCACCATAAAAGAGAAACAAGAGACATACTAATCACCATAAAAGAGAAACAAGAGACATACTAATCACCATAAAAGAGAAACAAGAGACATACTAATCACCATAAAAGAGAAACAAGAGACATACTAATCACCATAAAAGAGAAACAAGAGACATACTAATCACCATAAAAGAGAAACCAGAGACATACTAATCACCATAAAAGAGAAACAAGAGACATACTAATCACCATAAAAGAGAAACAAGAGACATACTAATCACCATAAAAGAGAAACAAGAGACATACTAATCACCATATAAGAGAAACAAGAGACATACTAATCACCATAAAAGAGAAACAAGAGACATACTAATCACCATAAAAGAGAAACCAGTCGCTCACAAACCTAATTAATATGATAATAGATATCCTCTATAATGAAGTCCTCTATAGTGACTGTAGTGTCCTGAATAAGGAAGTATCCTCTTCAGTGAATAAATTTTATTTAGTCTGCCATGAATGGTCATCAGTTTTCTAAAACTAATGGCGATTTTATAGCAATTTAGAAAAAAAATGTTCATTATAGTGGCTACTTCCTTACTCAGGACACTATATTCACCATTTCATTATAAAGAAGTTCTACTGTACTCGTAGTACTATTTTCAGTTTATTATAATAAAAACTTTGATGATAACATTAGCAAATTGTTATCGCCATATTTTGACGATAATTTCGGCAAATTATTCCTAAATCAATTATCTCGAGTTATTATTAAACATAATTAATATCACAATTTCATATTATTCATTTTAATCAATTTTTATCTTTCTTAGGAATATTATACAAAGAATAATTACTGCAAGAATTTTGGGTTGAATCACTGCATTGACCATTTTAATTTAGGAATAGATATATGAATAAAATGCATTACTTTAATTTTTTAGTGCATTTCTATTCTTTACCAGTCATTTCATCTTTGCTTTCTGATTATTTCTATGCAGCAAGTAAAGCCTTGTCTAATACACCATGAAATGCTCTCCCACTTTTAAGGCAAGTTTATCAAACTTTTGAATGTTAGACATATTTCACGTCTATTTTTTCAGGTACCCTCTAACGGAGCACAATTTTTGCAAGTAAATAGCAACATTGAGCAATTCATTCTTTACTAAAAACTATTTTAATAACCATTTTTTTAAATCTGATATTATATATTATGGGTTAAGGAAATTTTACGAAACTTTTTGTTTTATCACAACATCAAATAAATATTTAATTTGTTAAATCTTAGTCGGGACATCAATAATAGAATGATGTTGAATTTTAAAAGCATCATTAAATTATGCAATGAAGATGTGCAAACGGTACACTCTGTGCGTGCGTTTGTCACGTTTGTGTTCATAATATTTGTCACCGAAAGGTCGGAAATTTCGGTCTCAGAATTATAAATGGCCTCTCAAAACAACAGGCAGTTATGTAGTTTGTCGCGTCCGCTAGTTTGTTGTAATACATACTTAATGGTTGTTTATTGGTTCGGGGGTCAACTACTTATACCTCAGACCGAAAGTTCTGAGTCCGAATTCTCCGCTCAAATCTCATGTTAGATAAATGTCATAACATGTCAAAATTACTAAAGTTACGTATCATTTTACAATGGTTAATGATGTTAATCGACGAAACCGTCTTGTTAACGTAACGTTCTGTCGACGAGATGTCTTCACACCAATCTTACTCACCTCGTAAGGCTCCATACATTTCAAAACTCTTTCCCACTCTGCAGGATAATTGAAATTAGAGTTTGATAACAGAGTTGCGCCTGGAACTGGTGAGGTGGGGAGAAGGTCCAGTCCCACCATACGCCCAGCGGGGGAATCGGGGTCTGGGGTGAAAAAAAGTTTAAATTATTAGGTGTTTAACAGGTACTTCGAGTTCTCCGACCATATCGTTGATCCTTTCGCTGACATCAAAAGGATATCGAATACAAGGAAGGGGCATTCCAGGACAAGTGGACCAAGGGTTGACACCACACCCCATCAGATTTGCATGAAAGTTGGTGCAAAGGGTTCTTGTGCCCAAAAAAACTCTATTTTGAGTATCTCACAACTCTCTAGCTCTTATAGGTTAAAAGTTATGACCTTTGAACTTTTGAAAAAAAGGGCAAAATGCCTTGACATCACCGTTTTTGAAAGGTCATAACTTTCTTATTATTAGACCTAGAACAAAAAGTTTATCATGTTATTTGTTCAGAAAAAGCTAGGCAATATTTCTAGGTGTACAAATCTTACTATTTTAATTTTTTGAATGAAAAAGTGCACTTACCCTCTCTGATCTTGACCTTTACCCTCAAAGGCCCCACCTAACAAAAAAGTTATTTGAACAAAAAATGTAGTTTGGCTACTTTGCTATAGGTTGGAAAGTTAATATTTACTACTATTAATAGGGATTAGGGATGTATTAGAGCTCAAAAATGTGTGTTAGACAAAAAAAATATAAAAAGTACAAGAAAAAATCATAATTTTGAAAAGTTAAATTGAAGTAGAGTTTCACAGTGACTCTTTTCTCTGATAGTACATCATCACAGTGACTCTTTTCTCTGATAGTACATCATCACAGTGACTCTTTTCTCTGATAATACATCATCACAGTGACTCTTTTCTCTGATAGTACATCATCACAGTGACTCTTTTCTCTGATAGTACATCATCACAGTGACTCTTTTCTCTGATAGTACATCATCACAGTGACTCTTTTCTCTGATAGTACATCATCACAGTGACTCTTTTCTCTGATAGGACATCATCACAGTGACTCTTTTCTCTGATAGTACATCATCACAGTGACTCTTTTCTCTGATAGTACATCATCACAGTGACTTTTCTTTGATAGTACATCATCACAGTGACTCTTTTCTCTGATAGTACATCATCACAGTGACTCTTTTCTCTGATAGTACATCATCACAGTGACTCTTTTCTCTGATAGTACATCATCACAGTGACTCTTTTCTCTGATAGTACATCATCACAGTGACTCTTTTCTCTGATAGTACATCATCACAGTGACTCTTTTCTCTGATAGTACATCATCACATTGACTCTTTTCTCTGATAGTACATCATCACAGTGACTCTTTTCTCTGATAGTACATCATCACAGTGACTTTTCTTTGATAGTACATCATCACAGTGACTCTTTTCTCTGATAGTACATCATCACAGTGACTCTTTTCTCTGATAGTACATCATCACAGTGACTCTTTTCTCTGATAGTACATCATCACAGTGACTCTTTTCTCTGATAGTACGTGCAGCAATGATTGTTTTCAAAACCATTAGTAATAATATTAATTACTTAGCAACAAAAGAATGTTCTCCAAAGAAAAACACACTAATTAATATAACTTCAAGGCTAAAATTAAATTCTATAACAAATTTCTGAAATGTTATTCTATCATAAAATCAACATTGAAGTTAATTAAGAAGGACGAAAAGGACTATTTTTGTAAGACTCTTGGAATTCTAAGAACAAAATTAAAATTTGTTTTCATTCAATTCGAACACTTAGGATCTCTTAGTCTATCTAATTTACTTTGAAATTTTCTTCATATAGAAACCTTAACGCATTAAATTCTGTGTTTGTCTTTGACCAAAATGAATTGTGATTGTAAAAGAAAGGATACCCATCACCATCGTAAAACCGTGCTTTAGAAAACGCGCGTTTCGAATTATTAGAAGTTCAATAGATGTGTACATACTTAGAGCGCGCGTTTCTTCTCAAGCAGCCAGAAAACGCGCTTATCAGGATTTTTTTAAAACACGCATTTACCGGGCGTTAGCATTAATTATATAGCCTGACAAAAAAATATCTCAGTACTAAGCTTAATTTTTGCTAAGCTCCTCCTACTTTTTCCACGAGAATATAAGAAAAAACGATATAATTATTATTTATTTCAGTTGGTATCCATGATAACTGAACCAACTGAAATAAATAATATTTATATCGTTTTTTGTTATATTTCCATGGAAAAAGTAGGTGGGGCTTAGCAAAAAGTCTGGTGGAAAGCCTTAAAAAACCTTACGTGTGAGCGGCCCTTTAGAGCTCTACAACGTTTCTCCATGTTCTGATTTACCAACTGACCATGAGTGAAAGGTTTATCTCCGCTAGCTGTGACTGTGTTGCAGTATTTGACAATCACTTGTGACCAAGAACCAGGTGAACAACCGCACTCCACCACTCCGATACCTGGCTTGAGAAGCTGCACCTTCTCGTGAATCTCCAGGAGTTTGTAGGCACTTCTAGCTCTGAAATTGAAGCCGTGATATTAGGTAATGAAATAGAATCCTTTACAGTGATATTAGGTAATGAAATAGAATCCTTTGCAGTGATATTAGGTAATGAAATAGAATCCCTCACAGTGATATTGATATTAGGTAATGAAATTGAATCCTTTGCAGTGAAATTAGGTAATGAAATAGAATCCTTTGCAGTGAAATTAGGTAATGAAATAGAATCCTTTGCAGTAAAATTAGGTAATGAAATAGAATCCCTCACAGTGATATTAAGGTAATGAAATAGAATCCTTTGCAGTGAGATTAGGTAATGAAATAGAATCCTTTTCAGTGATATTAGGTAATGAAATAGAATCCTTTACAGTGAGATCAGGTAATGAAATAGAATCCTTTACAATGAGATTAGGATATGAAATTAAAGAGTGAGGCCAATTTTTTACTAGACGATAAAGCGCCGCGTTTTCACTGCCCAGTCACCGCCTCTTCAATTAATCACGGTCAAATGAATGGAAAGCAAATTTACAGTCTATACTAGCGTGTCTATCGCCTTCCCTTCAATTAACCGTGATTAATTGAAGAAGCGTAAACTGGGCCGTGAAACGCGGCGTTTTATCTGCTTGTATTGATTGAGCTTCAGTATGCGATGTAAATATAAACATCTTGACTGATAGGAATTAATAAACAAACAAGACCTAATTTGTTAAATTCTATTAGGAAACTTTAATGGGTTACTGGAATTTTGTGAAATTGTGTCAGTCAAAATTAATTAGTTTCCACGCGTCTGAATCCTTTAAAATTAGATTATGTAATGAAATTAAAGAGTTAGTACGTTTTTGAATACTTTACTTGCAGCAAGTCTAAGATTATGTAATAATTGAGAATTTAGTGTTAGTATCATAACTTATCGGTTACATTAAACGGCTTAGTTTAGATATCTGAAGGATTTTACTAAATAAAAATGAAGTTTGATAAATGAAGTATAAATCGGCTGAGTAACTCAATTCTAAAAAAAAAGTAACGCCATTTTGAATATAATTAATGACATGAATATAATTAATGACATGATTATAATTAATGACATGATTATAATTAATTTCAAGAAAACTATTTCAATTAAGTAGGTATGGGGTAAATATTAGCACATGGATGCAGAAAAGCTACTCCGTGAATTCAGTCACTAACCACGGAATGTGACAGAAAGGGATACAAGCACCGGTGACTGTACTCGCAGACGGAAGAGGAAAATGAAGAGGTGATAGCCTACCTATCACTAAAATCTAAGACCTCGTAGTTGAAGAGCATAACCCTAGGGCTATCCTCCCAAACTGAAAGTAGCGTTAAAAAAATGATAATGCATAATCCAAATTACAACAGTTCAGGGCCCAAGGGACGCCACCTTCCTTAGAACTCCTAGTGGGCCATTAAGTACCTATCAATGAATGTAAACAAAATGATATTTCCATAATATAGACTAACTTTTAGCTATGATATTTCTAATCATTTGAAAGGTGTCTCACCTGTAGAACTCTTTCTGCGCTTTCTTCACGTAAGGATCGTTCAATTGCCTCGTTAGCCATTCCTGAGAATTCTTGGATTTACCTTTCAGATTTTTAGGAATAACTTTCGAGAGAGATGGACTGGTGTGGAAACTTCTACACACCGAATACCCTAAACTGAAAGACCTGCTGCAAACCATTATTTTAAACAATCAACTGATTTGAAATTGAGTGAACTGCAATATAGGTAACCATTTTAGAATTCACTAGAGATATAAATATTAGATATTGATGAGCTTTTAATATAAATGATAAAATTCAATAAGCTGCAATCATTTTAGAATTTATTAGATGTTTACGTCCGATAAATATTGGTGATCTTTTAAAGAGAATTTAAAGGCTATAGTAACTATAATTACTAAGTGGTATTAAGGACTGTACTGATGAATGAAAAAGTTACCAGATAATGTAGGTTACAATAAAGTAAGTAATATAATAGAATTATCACTGGACATCAATGATTGGAAATAAATTTATTATTGTATATAGACTAATTAATTAATTTAGTAGTGTTTTAACTTTTAACGTTCACTTCAGAGCCAAAGGTCATATATATGTAGACTATAAGTATACCCATGATAAAATATTAATTGATTATACAGAATGTTTAATTTAACCCTTTCCCTCCTGACGGCACCTACAGTAGCCATGTAATTATATGCTATTTAAACATGAAAACCTTGAATTATGACGGAAATTTCCGCTCTGGGCCACGAACGTGGTAATTTATTTAAAAAATTATTTTAAAGCTACAATGCGTTATTGTGACTTTAATAAGATGCTTTATATAAAAAAAGAATTTTAGGAGGGAAAATGCCAAACTTGTAAAAGGTTCAAAGACTTTTTATACACACTTGTATGTTTTGATTTATGACAAGGTTAGTAAAAGCGAATATGTTTTAATGTGTATTGAAATATTTCAGGAAATATAATACATTGTGAAAAATAATTATATTAAAAATCATTTGGTAGTGTTTTGTTTTTAGGTTTGATCAGAAAAACCTTACAGTTCAACATTGAAGTAATAACCTAATTAAGAAATCAATAAAGTTATCACTAAAAGTTTATAGGTAATGTAATTGAATGTATAATAGAAAAAAAGTAACTATAAAATACCCATACAAAAGTTAAAAACAAAGAACATAACGAAACTATTTCGTACACATATGTGCAACAGCCCAACATTTCACAATTCAACAAATAACAGCCAAAATATTAATTTCAATTATTTCGCTTAAGTCTAATTTAATGAAACTAAAACACTATGTGTATGGTTGGTCAGGTCTGAAATATTGTATAAGTTTACTAAATCCCACAATACGTGAAACTCCAAATATATATCCACTACTTTTTTTGTGCCTTATTCATATAATATATTTCAAAATGTTAATTACATCAATATTGTAAAATACCACGCTGCACACCAATGTTGCGTGCGCATCGTGTTAATATATAGGCATAGAATTGTCTATTTTATTAGCCCAAGCAGTTAGACCACCAAAAATGTCTTTCACTTCGCACCCACTCAAGTTCTTCTTCAGAGTTCTCACAGCCAACTGACTATCATTTCCCCGCCTACACACACAGACAACCTTGGAAACTCCTTTAGATTCAATCCTAGCTTTAATCTGCTCTATTTTGCAAACTGGGCTACTGGTGTCCATCTCCTTCAAGGGAACGTTCATAGCACCTGGTAAAGAACAAATGCCAAGCTCTATAGGCTGTCTTACATCTATCAAGAGATGTGGTTCTCCACTGTCAGTCATCTCCTTGTACTGTCTAACGGTAATTCGTTCACTAGAGTCTAGCACCTTCACACCGGCATCCTTGTCCTCAGCTTTGGCGCCACAAAACTGCTCATAGTCAACCAGTTTCGTTACGGTGGGATTGTCGCCGCAAACGGCACAGTCAGTCTGTCGAGCCCGCAGTTTACATTTGCGGAACGACAGCGTGAAGGCATCAAAAATTATCATTGAGCAAACTTGGCCGATGTTTGTGATAATCTTGATGGTTTCTAGAGCCTGCATGGTGCCAATGATACCCGGGATGACACCCATAACGCCCCCGTCAGAACAGTTGGTTACAGTTTCCGGTGCTGGCGGGGAAGAGTACATGCATCGGTAACAAGGACCTTCTTTGTAGTTGTACACAGCCAGCTGACCTTCCCACCGCAAGGCAGCACCAGAAACCAACACTTTATTCTTCAGAACACACGCATCGTTTACAAGGTACCTAGTAGCTACATTATCAGTACAATCTAACACAATGTCATACTCAGCTACTATATCCAGGGCATTTTTGCTATTTATAATCACCTTATGTAATTTAACGGATATATCAGAATTTAAAGATGTTGTCGCAATTCCCACTGAACTAGATTTAGATTTGTTGACACCGGCTTCAGTGTGCAACACCTGTCTGTGCAAGTTGCTCATCTCCACCTCATCGTAATCTAACAAACCCAACTGTCCGACTCCTGCGGCTGCCAAGTAGATTGCCGCTGGACAACCTAGACCACCACAACCAACAATCAGGACTTTAGACTTAGCTAGCAGTAGTTGTCCGGGTATTCCCAGTTCAGGTAGGATGAGTTGTCTGGAATAGCGAGCAATCTCTCTGTGGGAGAGAGTCTTCTCTAAAATATCATCCCGACCATTCTCCTCCAACAGTAATTGCTCTTGAAGTTCTCTCAACTCGTTTTGCTTCTCCAGAATCTTTTCTTTCAACGAAGACATTTTAAATAAATATAAATTAAAGATTCAACCTAGAAAAAAATATCAAGATAAAAAACTAATCCAATTTAGCAAAATTAATTATGACAATGTCACTTAACTCGCTTAATCTTAACAGAATACCTACTATCAATTATCTAGCTACCATTTTTAAGTTCTATTTTGAGAATTTACCAACTAAAAATGTGTGAAAACGAAAGCTTATCTGACGTCAAATTATATTAGACGGTGTACTACGTTCCAAATTGGACGTTGACTTAGGTCATTGACCTATTTTAACCCTTTATGCCGGAGGATGACATATATGTTCCCTTTATGAAAGTGATGTATTTTCAGATATTTTACAGAAACAATCAAACTGTTTCATATATTAAAGCACAATAGTGATTCTTTATTTGAAAATTGAATAAGATTTTATTGTTTAATATGCTTATCTAATATATTACAAAAATATCATAAAAATTCAAGTCTTTAAACAGTCAAATTAATTCAGGACATAAAGGGTTAACACCAACTTTCAGATTACTGTGAGTGTTAAAGTAGAGTCTGCCGTATCCCATATCTGATTACTGAAATTAATAATAAATAATAGAAAAAAGGATCCATAACGAAAACAAACCGCTTAATGTGTGTAACAAATGTAGAAGATGAATGAATTAAGAAATGGAAATAGAGATGAAAATACGACTTTATTATGGATTTAACGTCTGCTTCGACCATATCGTCTTCATTAAAAGGAAATGATATACAAGAAACTGGAAGAAACAGTAGGAAAGAATCAGAATTTAAAGAACAAAGTCACCACCTATAACCTTTAGAGACAATGCTCATGGATTCAGAAAAGCTACTCCGTGAATGCAGCCAATTAGTCACTTACCAGGGAATGTGACGAAAAGGGACACAAGCACCGGTGGCTGCACTCACGGATGGAAGAGCAAAATGAAGAAGTGATAGAAAATGAAGCCTACGAGCCTACCTAACACAAAAATCAAGACTTCGTAGTTGAAGAGCATAACCCTAGCGCTATCCTCTAAAACTGCAACCAGTGTTATAAAATGATAAACATGCTAATAATAAAAAATACAATACATAATCAAAATAACAACGGTTCGAGGCCCAAGGGAGGCCACTCTCCTATCCGAAATACAACACTTCGGAGCGCAAGGGACACCACCCCCTTCTCTTCCATTCACCACAGACAGCTTCAGGATAGAGCCCCTGGTGGCAAAATTGAAAATAATCTTTTATTTTTGTCCAAATAAATACTTTTTCACGTCACTGTAGCTACTATAAACTTCGGGGATCGTAGGAGTGTCAGTTCCTATAGGAGTGGAGAGAGTATCCTTCCCCTACGATGAAGGAGTAAATCAAACTACCACTGAACATCTTTTCTCACAATTTAATAGTTACCAAGTCTAGTGATAAGTCAATGAAATCAGCTTACAAAACTTAACTAATTTCAACTAAAAACACTCCTTATCTTAGTGGAATAAAGCAGGTAAAGGAAGAAAACCTTAGTGATTTAAGTGCTCAACTATACCAGAAGTTTAAATCTTCACTGGTAGCTACAGTGAAACTCACGAGTTGTGAAGAATTCTTCTGTTTAAATTATAAAAATGATATACGTCAAGAATTGCGTCATAGTTATCCCTCAATGACCAAAGTTTTCTATGATATCATAGAAAACTACCTAGTGTACCCCGAGATAATAAGTGGCTTTGAGTTATGAAGTAACCAATACTTCATAACTCAGGAGTTTCACTGTAGAATTTTAGCACATAGATCACTAATGTGAATCACCTGTCAGTTGTATAAAGGAAGAATTTAAATTTACTATTCCAATAGAAGAGCCACGTAGGGTTTTTTTTAAGTCTTTCCACCAGACATTTCGCTAAGCTCCTCCTACTTTTTCACGAGAATATAAGAAAAAACTATATAATTATTTATTTTAGTTTGTATCCATGATACCTGCAGGTATCATGGATACCAATTTAAAATAAATAACAATTATATCGTTTTTTCTTATATTCTCGTGGAAAAAGTAGGAGGAGCTTAGCGAAATGTCTGGTGGAAAGACTTAAAAAACCCTACGTGTGTACGGTCCTTTAGAGTATCTAGGGGTATTAAATATCCAAGTTAAATACTGCACTTTATTGTTAACTGGAAGGAAGTTACAGTTCAAAGTAGTGAATTTTTGGGTACTGATAAATCTTCTACAGTTTTGTTATTTCAATTCAGACCATTTCAACAAGTTACCATTGGAATCATTTGATAGATTTTATATCTTTTCAAATTTAGAAAAATAGTGAAGTTATGAAATAATTTGACTAGGTGATTCTAAACAAAAAAAACTTATGACCAAACATTTATTAAATTTTAATCAAATCTACAAACAGAAGGAAAAAAAGATACCTAATTTTCTTATTTTGAATATTTGGCTTTAAATAAACCTGACATTTAAGTCACTCTAAGATGGTGCGAGTGAAAAATATAGAAATTATAATAAATAGGATATGCAAACCAATAATTACAATATAATACATCATATGAATATACACACTAAAGCAATATACCTATTCTAAGTTCTCTAGATAGTAAATATATAATATGTAGTGATGCTTTAAAGAAACATGTAGATAAAATAGCCCGATACAAAAACAGAACTAGGATTAAGTTCTTAATTATCGGTCAGTTCCACATTTTCGGACACATAAGAAAAAACTACGTAATAATCATTATTTAATTTTTAATTTAGTTGGTATCCATGATACCTGCATGTATTTTAATTGGTATCCATGTTACCTGCAGGTAGCATGGATACCAATTAAAATAAAAATTAAAGATTTTTATATCGTTTTTTCTTACGTGTCCGAAAATATGGAACTGACCGATAATTAAGAACTTGCCTATTGATTGCTATATTAGAGGTCTAAATAAATGAATTTATAATTTGACATTATTTTCTCTAACAAAATTCAATAACTGAAACTTCATTAATAAAGTAAATCAAATGCAGCCTAATGAATAAAAATGACACCTTTATTTACACAAGCAAGACATAAATGGAATAGAAACATAGTAGAGCTAACATACTTAGAGAGTAAAATATGTACATGCATATTGAAATGAATGAGTAGTTACATATAGTTATAATAAAACTGTGCATAATTAAATTAAAACGCTCTTCATATAACCGATGAAATAAATGATGGTGAATATAATGACTGCGTTCAGGTTGAAAATATAAATTCATACGTCCCAAATGATAGAGAATAGATAAAATTTTAGCATTTGGGTACATATGTCTCAAATATCGGATTGCAAAGGGGAAATATATGTTGATATTAGCTGTTCACGAGATGGTTCACTGTGTTAACTAAGGGGTTCACAAGCACTCCACTCATCTACTCCACAACACCTAAGAACACGTTCCATATTAACGAACACGTTCCACACAATCGGCCACAGAACTAGTACCATTTGCACAAATATACTCGCAATATAAAAAAAACTAAGCAACTTCTAATAGCTTAAATTTAGACACAATTTAAAGTAATTTTATCATGGTGAACCCAGATTGTAAAGTGGGGTAAATTGATCCTCAAGAAAACACCCATTGCACGCTATACCTAACTACATGTAAAAGATAAGATTAATTCGGGTCTAATAGTTAAGGAATTATAAACAATTTCGCAGAGAGTGGCAAGAAATTTAAATATTGGAAATAAGAAATAGTGAGAAAGTAGGTAGCCACAGTCGGATTAATTTCCGCCAGTCACTGATGACTTACGGATGAAAAATGGCCAGACGTTGCCAATTCTAAAAATGACCTTCCAACGCATTTGCAAAATGTAAATGAGAGAATCGGGTTGTCTTTATAAAATTTATAATCAAATGATAATACAAAAGTAAATTTAAATGAAAGAATATTTATCATGAAATTCATGCCCAAAATAAAAATAATATTTTATAACGGGAGAAAACGATGACCCCGATTGCACTCAACTCTATTTAATACGTCAACAATGCCTACGAGGTAAACCCTCATGAAATGAACAAGCCACCTCCCTTTCCATTCATTAGTTGGCAGCTACATGAATAACTGACTTTTCTACTTGCACACTGTGAAAATAATGAAATTGAATAAGTTAAAACATTTCAGTGCATAGCAAG
Source organism: Caprella mutica (assembly GCA_947561585.1). Classification (NCBI taxonomy): domain Eukaryota; kingdom Metazoa; phylum Arthropoda; class Malacostraca; order Amphipoda; family Caprellidae; genus Caprella; species Caprella mutica. Next base: position 112,209 of record CANNZV010001734.1, read on the forward strand.
TCTAACGTTTTCAGGGTGATATGGTAGGGAAGATAACGGTTATTTTTCTTATCAAATATCAGAGATGTAAATAGACTAGCAGGAGGAAGACAGACTTCTAGTCAAACAGTTCAGGGGAGAAAATCCGAATCTATGTCGAAGAAGATTTGTTATACCGTCAGAGCACAAATAATACCACAGTTACTAAAGAATAAAGTTATTAACTAACTATTTCTGGATCCAAATCCAAAGTATTCCTTTTTATTTTAATTCATTAGTAACTGAAATGATTACAAAGAGGCTAACTAATTATATTTCAAAGTCAAATCATTTGTGATAACTTTCTATCCTAATTCTCCTCCTCTAACACAGAAATGACAGTTTAAAAAACTAATTAATTCTAGGACAGAAGATAGATTTTATGAATTAATGTATTAAATATATATATAAGTGAGTAAAGTTGAAATAAATATAATTGACAGATATAAAATATGTTATCCAATAATCAGATAAAGCCTTCAAATTTGGATATGAATTTAACTACCAAAGCTTTTTAATGGGTAGTTATATAAAATATAATGAGATCAATAAGGGAAAATCAAGAATAATTTTCTGAAGTTTAAAAACACGATTTTGACAAGTTTGAAACTTGTTTAGACTTGTTGCAAAACATGTTTAGACATGTTGCGAAACATGTTTAGACATGTTGCAAAACATGTTTGGACATGTTGCAAAACATGTCTAAACATGTTGCAAACTTGTTTAGCCACGTTTCAAAAAGGTAATTGGTGAAGAAAATTTCCTTGCAAAAGTTAAACTTTTGCAGAAAGGAACACAAAATATGTGACAATCAAGTTTGTTCTCCGATAAAATGTCAGACGTTAAAAACAAAGAAAGATTCCATGTATTCACTACACACCTAACCTAACCAAGGTGATAGCCATCAGTTTGGTACCAGTCTGGTCTCATGGTTCAGTGAATGGTAGCTATATCTAACTAGACAACTAATCAGGAATCACAAGCTACCTACCACTTCCTAGCTAAAAGGTTTGCTGGACAGGAATTGCTTGCGTAAATATGTTGATGCCACACTCGCACCATCGACTAACTTCAGCGAGTAATGACCGTCAATTAAGATGAGCGAATATCAACAATTTTACCCCCATAACTTAATTGGAATATACAATGGTCACCTTTTGAAAATAACTGCATAGCAATCTGAGAGAAATGATACCTATCCTTTTTTATATTGGCAATTGATTTGGAGTTTACAAACTATAATTAATATCTAATGATGAATACTTAGAGCTATTAGTAGCGATTAACGACCAGCACCAGCCTTAGAATGGGATATAAGCCACTGCAGAGTGATATCTATGTTGTCCTTCTCTTTACAGGATATAGAATAGCAACAAATCTCTCGGTCCTGGATAGCTGACAAGTTCCTGAAAGAGTTGAGGAATTTAAGCAAAAATAAAAGTAATTTTGTTTCTTATAGAATTTGAGATTGAAAGTCAGTTGGCTACAATTTCAAATAGTGAACATAAATAGGTATTATACAAATATAATCAGGATAAAACAGTCATTATTATAAATTTTAAACCATCTTTTAATTGTAGAATGTCGATAGATAATAGTCGGTGCTAGTTCTATATGAAATCTGTGAGGTTTATGTGATCGGATAATGCATGAGTATTTTTATTTTAATATGATAATTTTTCTGCTTAAGTATATGTGATACAAAACAAACAACTTAGACGAGATATTGTCACAATGCAGTCAAAGCAAAGAATAAAATTAAAAATCATTAGAGCTATATATTCATATATTAGCTAATTGCCTATCTTACGTTACATTCCTATAAGTTTAGTAGGATGTAGTTTATAAATACATAAGGATATTTTTTTTAAAGTATTTCCATACTAAGACTTTGCATTTGTAAATAGTAAATAATTATTTAAGGAAATAAAATATTATATTATGTATCACATATATTCCCTATCCTTTATATCTATACTAATAATTTCCTTAGTGTGTTTATTTATTTATTTGGTGTCCGCTTTTACTCGATTGGTTTTAAACATGAAGAATGTAACTATGATACGCACGGGAATATATTGACTTGGTATTGAAATTCCCCTGTTTTTATTCAATTTTTAAATGTTTTCATCTCTGAAAAAGTATCAGTTTATGCAGAAAAATAAATTTTATTCAAGTTCACTGAAAATGACCTAACAACGAGTAATAAATTACTATTGAAGACCCGTTATTTTCAACAGGCAAATACACTAGTTAGCTAATAAATTCTAACCAGATCGCATGCCAAATGCATCAAATAATCAAAGAAATCGTAATTGAATCCTAGCGCTATTCTCTAAAACTATGAGTACCTACTGTGTACCATTTAAAAAATGTTAAAATGATAAACAAGAAAAAGACAATTCATAATCCAAATTAGCTACAACAGTTCATGGCCCAAGTGACACCACCCCCACAGACATCTTCAGGATAGAGCATCTGTGGCTTAAAAGCAGTTAGAATTTATAAAGAAAGGATTTATGTAACTAGGTAGTAAGTTGACAATTGAAGGGTATGACAAAACTAACACCATCAAAAGAATTATTTTTTCCCTATCATGAGCATTTCTACTGCACATTATATAGTAGCCGGTAATGTTTATTTCCACATAGAGTAGAGCTATAGGCACAACTAGCTATAACAAAAGAGTAAAAAAATGAATTTCACATGAAAATAAATTTTCTTTTTTTGCTAGTTCTAGTTCACAGATATATTGTACAATAGTTTGATGGTACAAATTCAATACGGAAACTCGTAATTACTTTCAACAAAACTAATGATTTATTAGGAGATTCCTACAATAATATAATCTGCTAGCTACCAATAAAGTTAGGGAAAGTTATGAATTATAAGTCTGTTCCAAATTTTCAGTCATATAGCTCCTCAGTAAAATAGATAAAAAAATTATTATATCAATTTATCTTATATGACCGAAAATGTGGAACCGACCGATAATTTGTAACTTACCCTTATCATAATTCACCAAAACTTACATCCTCTCAATAAGTCCTTTTTCATCAAGTGCATTAGGCAGGTCTCTTTTGTTGCCGAGTACTAATACAGGAATACCCGATAGCTGCTGCTTGTCAAGCAAGTTGTGCAGTTCATTCCGTGAGGCCTCTATTTTCTCTGGATCAGCTGCGTCAACCATATATCTGAAAGAGAAGAGTCATACAAATATTTAGCTACGTAAAATCTTGTTCATATAAAAGTACATTTTTAAATTCAGAGCATCATCTGTAAATTATATCGTGTACTGCTTTTGAACAGAGCTAAGGAATCAAAAGACAATCATTCTACATGTTCTGTATGAAATGTCAATTTGTTTTTGGGCATTGAAAATTAAATGCGAGCATTTCAAGATGGACGAAACAAGAGATAGCTAACTAATTATATGAAAAAAGTTGATAATAATGAACAATATATTTAGTATTTACCAATCCTTAGACACCCAAGACATATTGTAGGTCAAAACTTATTTTTGATATATCAAAATTAGATAGATAAACTTTAAAAAAAAATATTGTTCCAAAAAGCATTGTTCAAACAATTTTTGTTTGTTTTATAGGTTTCTTAAAATCCACCCTGGACATTAATGAAGAGCTACTCACACAATGGCATTCACTCCTCTGCAATACCTCTCCCACATGGATCTGAACCTGGGCTGACCACCGATATCCCAAACTTTTATGGTGACATTACCTTTGGTTATTTTACGCATGTTAAAGCCTACAGTGGGAATCATATCTTCGTTGAATTGTCCAGACTGAAAAGGAAAAAGACCACATTAACTACATATCAGAAAATCAGATAAGACCTAGGGTAGGTACCGAAGGAGAAGATCTTGATTAGTTATCCAATTAACTGACTGATAATTAAGAGCTTAGCTACTCAAGCTAGCTAGTAATAAAATTCATTAGGAATTAATATGTTTAATGTACTACAGCTTGAGTTTCATCAGATGTCAAGTACAAAATTGTGAGTTTCTTCATTGCATGAATTATCTTGATTATTAAATAGGTTCATCAATTGCAGTCACCACAGCTTAAAATAATAATAATTTCACAGTAGATTTGGTTGCTGTGAAATTCTTCAGAACCATAAAACTAAGTAATGAACATAGAAGTAATAATATCAACTTGCAATATTAATTTCCTCTTGTAAAATCTATAAGTATTTAAAGCATTCATAATTTTGTGTGCTCAGTAAATTTGTAGAATACACATAGCAACTAAACCAGTCTGCATTTGGTGCACAAAACTCATCTGACTTTTGCAAAAATATGAAAAATATCTGCCAACAATTCTCCTAAATTTGGCTAATCCTCCAATCTTTTTCTAATTTCCCTTCCGAAAATTAATTGCAATGCACATAGCTAGGAATAAATAGCTAATGCCTAAAAATCATCCAACATTGCAAGAATATTTATTTTAGAGATTTGTATCATTTGTACAGTTTTTCAACATGTCAGCCAAGTAAAATAGTATGGTTCACAAACTGCTCATTTGTCTCTCCATCCCTCTCCAAAAGAATCAAATTATCATTAATTCTCTCCAAAATAACCTTGTAGCATAGGAGAAAATTAATTAGTTTGCCACTAAAATGGCGAGTTTGGACATGCTTTATTACCAGGTGTACCATGTTTCATAGATTGGAAAATTGTAAGCCAATTTTTGAGCCAAAATTTCACAAACATTCTGGTAGGTATGCAACATTTTATTGTAATTTTGGTTCATAATGTCAGACTCTCTTGAGAGAGAGCCACAATTAAAAATTGAAGGGCTGAAATTTACCTGCATGACCCTATCTGAGTTTTGACCTTTTGAAATCTAAGCCAATTAATTGGCTTTAAGCCTTTAACTGACATACTCTGTAACATGGCTGGTGTATTTAATGGTAAATTCCACTGACATGTCAGTGGAATTTTTCCCTCCTTGAAAATAATATTCTGACAAAGTTGGTGGCCTCTAAGCCATTCATTCTTTGTTACCATTAATTTTCAGTGGATAAATTGGGAAAATGTTGGTGGATCAGCAAAATTATTGGAAAATAGTTGGTGGATTCTATCAGCTTTTTGTAAAAGGCAGAGGAATTTTGTGCACCAAATACAGACTGGCTGGTTTGTTACACCATAAAATTATTATAGTTTTCCATACCAAATTTTATTTTTATTCCAAATTAAACATCTCAATCAAAGAAGGAAACTCTGTTGCCACTCTGGGAAATGTGGTCTTTTCTGATGATTAATTACTCTAGAGTTTAGCAAACATAAAAATACAGTAATAAATTAATGGGAACTGTATAAACCACAGCAGTTAGCCTCTAAAATTCATCTGTTAGCCTAAGGTATTTACCAGAGTGGCTTAGTTGTATTGTATAAACATAGGATTCAGATAGGGTCGCACAGGTAAATTGCGGTCCTTCAATTTCTTAATGCGGCTGTATTGAGAAAGTCTACAAAACATTCTGAAACTCATTTATACTGAGTTGCTGTATATCAAAGGAGGCTCAATGCATGCTCCAGACTGCAAAAGATGGACGAAGTTGTGTAGTTTATTCGGCGATGTAGCCGTAGCAATATTTACTTTTAGAAACTTCACTATAACTGTTTTCATTCCTTTTCAGAACTCATAATTTCATTCATTAACATAACGTAATAAACGCATGTAATCAACTTCATTATCTGTCCATCCTCTTAACGCCGTGTCTTCACCAACTGAGTGAGTGTCTATGTGTCTTTTGTCCTTGATTCATATATTTAGTTAGCTATTAGTTACTCTTGTTTATCTGTCATTCATTTATGTTTTTGCTTATTTGTGTTATATGATTTAATTATTCATTATGATTTCATTATTATTTCTTATTCAATTATGTTTATGCTTTTATTTTGTTCATTTAACTTTACTCTTGTTTTTGTTTCTTTGTAGGGATAACATCCCTCACACCCTTTCTTTTCTCTTGATTATAATTTGTAGAAATACATCTTCTCACCACTGTCTTCTGATTGTCCTCTCTGCATTCCATCTTTCTGCCTAACCTGACCTGTTGCACCATCATAATACTAACCCATTAAATATAAGACTGCTAATCCTCCAACCTAGATCATAAGAACTCAGATTAGGGCAACGACTACATTGGCATCTTCGACGGGATCTAGTTCTTCTGGAGCATAAGACAGTGTACTTCAATAAGGATGGTGGTGGAACAATCCCCACCAATTGGCAGTAAACAAGTCGACAATGGTGCAGAATTGAGGAGTGGTGCAGAGACTGGAGCGATAGCCAAGAAGAAGAAGGACAAGGGGTGTGAGGTGGATGCAAGATTGAGAGAGCCTGACTTGCAGAGCCAGGAAAACCAGTACTCTTTCAAACAAAGACCAAAAAGTAATGGTCCAGATGCTGATAATAATCAAGTCAAACTAACGCTTAACCTCAACACAAAGTTAATTGAGGACGTAATTGGTTTCCAAGCTCTTCTCTGTCAGTTTGGAAATGCAAAAGTTAGAGCTGATTGGGTTAATGGGAAGTTTGGAGAAGAGGAAGACCCAGAACTCCTTCACACACTGGATAGGCTCCGATGGACTCTCTTCCCTCAGTGGTATAGAGGAACAGCCGAAGATGTTCCTAATGATTATTGTACGGCAGCACAGAACATGACGAGAGTTCTCTCCAATAATCAACAGTACTTCTTTCTAGGTGGTGAAGAGACCCGGACTTTCACTTATGAAGGCTGGCACAAAATTTTAAAGAGGTTAGCTGGTAACTGTTACTGGGCAGAAACTCCGTTGGAAGTCAGGTGCACCCACTTTGTGGAACATAATGGTGACGAGGAACCAGTCGTCAAGAGTGAAGGTGGTCCTTTTTCATTTCCTGGTGTTAGACCAGCCAAAACAACCAGGAAGATAGAGGAAATTGTCCTTTCATCAGATTCATCACTGGAGAGCTGTTCATCTTCTACAGGGGACTCTTCTAGTGATGATGATGCCTTTTCCCACAGTCATCAGAGGAGAAGAAAGGATAGGAGAGAAGTGGTAGTGCCCCCACCATACCATATGAATGGCAAGCAACACCTCAAAGATTATTTGACCTCGTATGAAAGTTACTTCAAATCTAAGTTTAAGGGAAATTCATATGACAAATGTCAACAATTGGAGAACTTTTTACAAGGAGACTTGCTCAATGTGTACACTATCTGTGGTGGTAGACTTCTCAAATATGACAAAATGAAGGACAGATTGTTGAGTTACTACAAGAAGCAAAAGATTGGAAGCAAATCATATTGGAGGAAGGAGTTCGAAAAAGCTACTCCAGGTTTGAATGAAACTTTGGATTTGTTTGGAATGAGGCTCATGGAGCTTGCAGGATCTGCCTATCCAAAGTCACCTAGAGAATGTGCAAAGCAACTTCGCAAGCAATTCCTTTCACAAATTCCAACTAGAGTAGCTGAGAAAATTTGTGACATGGAGAAAGCTATGAAAGCTACAACTGGAGGTCAACAGAAGCACCTCAACTTTGCAGCAATTATGCAACTAGCTGCAGATCTGCAGCCTGAGTTGAATCGTCCTCATACCATAATGTGGTCTGACAAAGTTGAAAGACATGGTACTTCAACTGATTACAAGAGGGATTCACCTACTAAAGGCAGACAGTTTTGGGCTAAGAATAACTCAAGGCATGGAACTGCTGAGCATCCTGACACTACTGGTGATAAATGGTCAATGTCCCCACCATCACGTAATTGGAGGCCTAAAGGACAGAGATATGGTGGCAATCATCGTGATCAAAATTCTCAAGCTTCTTCAGGGCATCGTAGGTCTCCTGTCCGACAACTTTCCCTGGAGACACCATGGTCAAGAAGACATCCTATGTCATCAGCACAGGACTGGTCACCCGAGACCAGACATCAGCACGATAAGAAAGATAGGGGAAGGTGCTGCTCTTATTGTGGAAGACAGAACCACAGTGAGGAGAAGTGCTGGAGAGCTAACAAATCATGTCTGATTTGTGGGATGGCTCACATGATGAAAGATTGTCCAAGGTACAATCCTAAGTATGGCAGGACAGAAGATAAGCCGTTAAACTAGGTACTCTCATTTTCAAGGGGAGGAAATTGAGGGGGACATCTGGATCCCCATACCAGTCTGCTATTGCTGACACAACTGAAAAGCCTTTTGAAAAACCATTTGAGGAAGAGATACAAATGATTAATATGGATAATACTCTTGCTCCATATAAAATAGTGAATTTTATTAATAAAGAAACTGATAATTGTAATATTTTTAAAATTGATGTTAACGTTAATGAAACAAAAGTTGTAAGTTCTGTAATAGATTCAGGTTCTGTTTATTCCTTGATTTCTGATAAGCTTTCTAAAGAGCTTGAATTAACTGTTGTTCCTAGTGATATTAAATTGAGAGTATTAGGTAATAAGGTTATGTCTACATTAGGTCAAACTGTGTGCTCTTTATGTATTGGTAATACTACTTTTGATAATGTTAATGTACTTGTTTTTCCTGAAAGTTGTGCCATTGGTGGTTCACTGTTTCTGGGTAGTGATTTTTTAAAGGAGAACCTTATTGAGTTAAGTATCAGAGATCGAAAATTAATTAAGCACTTTGGTGATAATGGTTCTATTGAAATTCAATTTGCTGTCTCTGGAAAGGTAGAGAGAACTTTATATAAAGATGTATGTTGCTATGCTGCCCAGAAGGTTAACTTATCTAGTGGTACAACAGTCAGTGTTCCTATCAATTTCAGTGTCCCTTTGGATGATCCAGGTCAGACTTATTATTATTGTGATGATGGAATGGACGAGAAGCTGGCTGGCAGAACTCAAGGACTGTCAGGTATTTTTGGTAAGGATGCGAAACTAGTTCTATGTGTCAGTAATAATGAGTCTACTGTGATACAGGAAGGCCAGACTTTGGGAACTGTATCATCCGTTGTTGAATTACCATCTGATGATGGTGAACCTGTGGGTGATGATGGTGATCATATCGGTAGGATTGAACTCTCAGAGTTGAATGAGAGTCAGCGTATTAAAGTTTTGACTGCATTTAGTAAGGTAACCAAGGTATTTAGTGTGGGAGAGTTTGATTTGGGCCACGCGAATGTAACTGAACATATAATAAAGTTGTCAGATGACACTCCAATTTATCAACGACCTCGTAGATTCTCTCCTCCTATAGCGGACGAAATAGAACGTCAATGCCGTGAGCTTCACTCACTTGATGTCATTGAACCAAGTATTTCACCTTGGAATTCATCGATTGTTCCAATAATAAAGAAGGGTGGTGGTCTCAGAATGTGTATAGACTATCGTAAACTTAATAAGGTGACAATTCCCGATCGTCATCCAATTCCTAATTTGTCTGATTCCCTATTTGGTTTACATGGCACTACTTTCTTCACTCGATTAGACTTAGTAAAAAGTTACTATCAGATACCTGTGGATGAAGGAAGTAGGAGTTTTACTGCGTTTTCAACACCAAGGAATCATTGGCAGTTTAAACGACTAAGTTTTGGCTTGCGTAACGCACCATCTGCGTTCCAGAGACAGATTCAAGCTGTATTAGGATCTTTCCCTTCTAGTAAAGTCATAGTTTATATTGATGACATATTAATTATGGGTAAAACGTTTAATGATCATCTTGATCTTGTATGTAAAGTCCTTCAGACCCTCGAAACCTACAAATTAAAGATCAATCCTGCGAAATGTGAATTTTTCAAATCTAAAGTGGAATTTCTTGGTCATGAAATCAGTACAAGCGGAATACGAAAGACACCAGAGTATGTCAAAAAAATTAGAGATTACCCTAAGCCTAAAACCAAAGGTGAATTGCGGGAATTTCTAGGTTTTATTAATTTTCAACGTAAATTTCTCCCTAATTGTTCAGTAATGCAAAGACCATTATCTAGTATTACTAGTGGTAGGAGAAACAAGGAGGTAGTGTGGACAGATGAAATGAACGAAGCATTTGATGCCCTTAAGGCTGCAATGGCTGAAGAAATCGAACTAGCTTATCCAGATTATTCAACCAACGCTGAGAGTTTAGAGTTATGGGTTGATGCTTCCAACTATGGAAGTGGTGCGTATTTGGCACAGAAACAGGGGGAATCGCATAGGGTAATTGGGTTTGCTTCAATGATGTTTTCGGGGCCCCAGTTGGACTACTCCACGCTAGATCGTGAGTTATGTGCCCTTCGATGGGGAATCAAAACATTCAGACCTTTTCTTTATGGCATTCCTTTTATCCTTTATACTGATCATCAGCCATTGGTTCACCTTCACAACATGAAGCTAGTTTGTTCGCGCCTTGCTAGAACCGTAGAAGAGTTATCAGATTATGTATTTGAGATTAGATATGTACCAGGACATCTCAATACTGCAGCTGATGCTCTTTCCAGAATTAACTCTAAGTCTTTACCTGATAATGTTCGTACTGATTCTGTTTCTCTCCCTGAAGGACTTGTAATTGATGGTAGCGCTGTTCCAGGAGGTGGCGACTCAATGTTGATTAGTCTGCATACATGTTTGAGCAGATTGTCACTAAGCAGGGTATTGCCGGAGGCTGTACAAGGGTTAAGGGAGCAACTTGTAGACGAATTAATGAACAATCATGTAAAGTATAAGTTGTCACTTGATCGAATTGGTAGAAAGAACTTGAGATTGATGAGACTCAAAGGTCAGTTACCCTCATATGATTTATTGATGGCCGCTAGCAGACTTTATTCTGTTAGCATACATGTATATTTTTGGTCTGATCATCCTGTTGTCTACCAGTTCGAAGATTGTGATAGGGTAATTCATCTTCAATGCTTGAGTGGTATACATTTTAACCCTCTTATTCAGTTAATTAATTATAAATACCCTAATGTTAAGCTTTGCTCTCTTAGCACTGTTCAGTGTCCAGACATTCCACCTTCTTTTGTAAGAAATAATGATAATGAATGTTATGATTTTGATGATAATGTAAATGCTAACGAAAATATTTCTTTCAGTCGTAACTGTGTTCACGCTGATTGTGTTCTTCCTAGAGTTGATGTACGTATTGGCAGTATCAAGCTGTGTGCTGTCATTGACACTGGTGCTGAAATCAGTCTGGTAGCTGCTTCTGCTCTCGAGAAACTGCGTAATGAGGTTCCCTGTCAGGTAGTCAACAAAAGAGTTTGTGAGATCATTGGATTCTCTGGTCACCGTAAGTTAATAGATCAAACCGTGGGAACATCATTTCGTTTGGGTTCTTGGGAGATGAACAGGCCACATCAGTTTGCTATTGTAGATTCTAATTGTTTTCCTTATTGTTTTTTGCTAGGATGTGATTTTTTGAATGATTTCAACGTAAATATTGATTTTTGTAATAATGTGATGAAGCAGAATGGTAATCCAATAGGTAGTCTTTTAGATAGTAGCAGTGAAATTGAATTAGGTGATACATTAACGATGAAATCTGTGTCCCTTACTTCTCATATAATGAAAGCTAATTTAGTTAATAACGAATTGCGTTTTGAGATAGAGGGTGACTCTTCTACTGTATCTGGACTATCATTGTTTGATGATAGCAACTCTATCAAAGTACTTCAGTCTAGCTGCCCTATTATAAAGGCACTGAATAGAGCTGTCAAGCACAGAACTCCTACTCGATTTTGGTCTAGAAAAATTAAGAATTTTGTTAGGTTTAATGAGAAATTATCAATCGAAAACGGAATATTAATATTCAATGGTCCAAAGCCTGTTGTTGTGGTACCTTTTAAATTTCTTGTTGGAACTATTTTAATTTGTCATAAGGAATTTGCTCATATTGGTAGAGATAAATTGTTGGATTTAGTGAGTGGAATCTTTTGGCATCCCTCTAAGTATAAAATATGTAATGATGTTTGCTCTACATGTATTGAATGTCAAACTGTTAAAGATTTCAGACTTACTGTAACTCCACCAACTCATAAGATCCAATCTAGCTACCCCTTCGAACTGATGGCTGCTGACCTTATCACGTTCCCAAGGACGCAGAGAGGTCATATTGGCTGCCTTATGGTTGTAGACCATTTCTCTAAATGGGTGGCTGCAGTGCCTATTAGGGATAAGAAGAGTAGTACGGTGGTTGCTGCTTTTACTAGTCAGATATTACCTTTCATTCCTAGGCTACCTACCAATCTCTTAACTGATAATGGCCCTGAATTTACCTCCACTGAATTTCAAGAGTTTATTGAACGTTTCAGTATGAAACATAAACTAACCACCCCTTATCAACCCACTTCTAATGGGGCTGTAGAACGAGTTAATCGTACTATAAAGAATTTACTTCGTAGTTTAACTGATGAAGGTTTTGAATGGGATAAATCATTGCCTAAGGCTTTGTTAACGTACAATAATAGTGTTCATTCTGAACTATTAATGACTCCTTCAGAGTTCTTATTGAGAAAGTCTCATACTTTTGACACTAATCAAATTATTACCCCTGTGGCTAGCACTTGGAAGCTAGGTAACCCTAAATTTCTTCCCTTTAGAATTGGTCAACAAGTGTTGATGAAGTCACAAATGAAAGGATTTCTGAATTCTAATAAATTTTTGTCTAATTATGAAGGACCATTTGAGGTGGTAGCTGTTAACAGTAATGGTGTAACCTATGAAATAAGGAATAATTCTAATGATTGTATTACTCGAGTTCATCATACTAAATTGGGAATATTAAACCAGCCACCGGACTATATTCTTAATAACCCTCATTATACCCCTCATAATTCCATGTTTAAGGATACTAACGTTGTTGGTCCCTCAGATACTGATGTTATGGTTGATGTTGGCATGAACTCCCGCTCATTTTTGTCTTGGGATTCTTCCTCTGATGACAGCTCTGAATTCTTGGGGTTTGACTCATCTGATGAAGCTCCTGTGTTGGGATCTTTTGCTCAGAGAGACTCACTCACTGGCACGTGTTGCGGATGTCTCTTTGAAAGATCTAGGAATGTAACGGGGGCTTCTGGGGATGTAGTTGAGCTTTCCTTGAATCCTGTGGCTGGGAGGAGTATTCTGGATGAGTTGGAGAATATCGATATTTTGGTTGATAATACTTCTCCTTTATCATGTAGAATTTCTAACGGTTTTGATTGGACTGATTGTGAAGATGAAATATCAGATTGTAGCATAGTTTGGCCATCTCTTGACTCTTCTAAAATGGTTGACCACAGCCACGAGAGTATGGATGACTCTATTGAGTTGATATCTGGATTAGCTAAAGGTCATGTTCAGTTGACTAGTTCTCATGTTATTGTTGGAGATGAGGAACTGAATTTTGAGGGATTTTCTGAGGAGATTACAACCTATGAACGCTCTTCTAATCTTCAACGGGTTTTAAATTCACCTTCAATGGAGAATTATTCCATTGCTGTTAATTCTGTAGATTTGGAAACTAACAATAGATGTCTGAGATCTCACGGACGAGCTATGGAACTCCCGTGGTGTCAGAGCACTACTGTTAGAAAAAGGAAGTCTAAGAAATCAAATTATGAGTCTGCTTGATGTGTAACTTAATTGAAAATAATTTTAATGCTTATGTATTTCTATATATTCTTTACCTCTCTTAGTGAATTTTTCACAAATAAATTATTTCAGCATTTTCTTTATTTGAGGGGGGAAGAAGGATGTGTATTATTGAGAAAACATTGAAATTTTGCATAGCGTGTGTTATGTTTTAATAAATAAAGTGTGGTATTTTTCTTAATAATGAATGTATTGATTGGTAGCTAGGAGTTTTTTTTAGGTAGTCTTGATATTAATATTTTGTCCTTTGTTTCTCATTTATAAAAACATTTATACCTCAGTTTGGTGGGGAGACATGTAGCCGTAGCAATATTTACTTTTAGAAACTTCACTATAACTGTTTTCATTCCTTTTCAGAACTCATAATTTCATTCATTAACATAACGTAATAAACGCATGTAATCAACTTCATTATCTGTCCATCCTCTTAACGCCGTGTCTTCACCAACTGAGTGAGTGTCTATGTGTCTTTTGTCCTTGATTCATATATTTAGTTAGCTATTAGTTACTCTTGTTTATCTGTCATTCATTTATGTTTTTGCTTATTTGTGTTATATGATTTAATTATTCATTATGATTTCATTATTATTTCTTATTCAATTATGTTTATGCTTTTATTTTGTTCATTTAACTTTACTCTTGTTTTTGTTTCTTTGTAGGGATAACATCCCTCACACCCTTTCTTTTCTCTTGATTATAATTTGTAGAAATACATCTTCTCACCACTGTCTTCTGATTGTCCTCTCTGCATTCCATCTTTCTGCCTAACCTGACCTGTTGCACCATCATAATACTAACCCATTAAATATAAGACTGCTAATCCTCCAACCTAGATCATAAGAACTCAGATTAGGGCAACGACTACAGCGACTATTCAAGCCATGAAATTAGTCTTCTGAATTATCCGGCAACAATTTTCTAATCAATTCCTATGCTTATTTGTAATTATTATAGAGTATTTTGAGAATTCTGGAGAGAAATTGAAAAATCTTTGCAGAGAAATTGCCCCAAAAATTAAATATCTAGTTTGCAGACTGGTACATGATAATGATATGGGACATTTATAATATTTTCTGTAAGAATAATTCCAATAGTATCTGAGCGTGGCACCACATTACGGAGCACCACTGTATTTCTATATTCTATCGATGATATCAACACAAATGGCTGATAAATAGTGTGTTGTATCCGCTAGTTTGTTCTACAGGTAACTGCACAGTTCATGATTGTTTAATGACCTGGCAGGGGGAATTTTTAAGTCCATTTCTCTCCAAAGATCTTCAATTTTTTCTCCATAACGGCAAAAAACTCTCAATATTCTCTCTCTCCAATAATTACATGTAAACATAGGAATTAATTAGGATGTCACCAAATAATTCATGAGACCAATTTCAAGGCCACAACAGTCACCGAAAAACTTCACAACTGCACCTATCTTTTGCAGACTGGAATACAGATTGGAAAGTGTGTAGTTTTAACATTGGATTCAGGTACCGTCAGTCATAACTCCTAAATTTGATACAACAATTATCAAATTCTCTCCATATATCATTAATCTTCATTCAAATTACCCATCTAATAGCCAGTCAGTATTTCATGTACAAAATCCCAATGACTTCTTCAAAAAGCTGAGAAAATCTACCAACAATTTGGCTGATCCACCATCATTTTCCAAATTTTTCCACCAAAAAATAATGGTAATAAAGGAATAAATAGGTAAAAATCCTCTGACTTAGTCAGAATTATATTTTCAAGAAGAACAAATTCTGCCAACAAGTCAGTGGAATTTACCATGAAGCAAGGTAAAATAGTATGGCTCATAATTTATAAACTCTCCATTTGTTTCTCCAGATCTTACCAAATTTCTCTCCAAAATAACATTGTACTAGCAGAGGAGAAAAATATATAATTCTTTCCCTTTGCAATTGAAGGGCTAAAAATAACCGTCACAAACTCGCAATTAAAATGGGGAATTTGGACATGCTTTATTACCTGGCCAATGCCATGAAGTACAATCTGGTCTAATAGAACACACAGTCACCAGTCAGTGGTGTGCCATAATCTGGTGCAAGTCTGCAGCATGCACAATTAGTCTCTGGATATTTAATTTTTAGGACAATTTCTCTCAAAAAGATTTTCAAATTTCTCTGCAAAATGACCAAAAATCTCTAAATACTCTTCAATAATTACATGTAAACATAGGAATTATTCAAAAAATTCACAATTGTCACCAAATAATTCAGGAGACTAATTTCAAGGTCTCAATAGTCACCGGATAAACTTCACAACTTCATGCATCTTTTGCAGACTGGATGATATGGGACTTGGGGTTGGGGAGATATTTGGGATATTTTCTATGAACAATTTTGAATAGATTCCTATGTTAACACTAAATTTCACTATGAACACTTAAGAATGAATCTCTATATAAACATTAATTTTGTCATGAACACTTCAGAATCCATGTTTCAAAGTATGGACTATGTCGCCACTGCCCAGTATATAATAATATTGGCGAATTTTGAGAGTTAAAATAAGTTGAAAACATGTAAATAATAAGTAAATCACTCATAAAATAGTCTCAAGAGATGCACATGCATCAGACATTATGCATGAGGACCAGTTTGTATTTGGTGCACTAAACTCCTCTGACTTTTTCAAAAATATGAGAAATAGCTGCCAAAATTTTTCATCAATTTGTCTAGTCCTCTAACATTTTTCCAGTTTCCCCTCCAAAAATTAATGGTAATATAGGAATTAATAGATAAATATCCTCCGACATTGCAGGAATTTTTTTATTAGAGAAATTGACATATCACCAAATACAATCTGGCATGAGGATATTTTCAAGGGTAAAATCTTCACTAGGAAGTCAAATTTCTTCTATTAAGTATCTTAAATCCACTTTGGAAAAAGTAGTCTTTTCTGATGGATTAATTTTCCTGTTGGAGTTTAGCAAACCTTAAAATAAAGTAATAAATTAATGGGAACTGTATAATCTGCAGCATTTAGCCTCTAAAATTCATCTGTTAGCCTAAGGTATTTTCCAGAGTGGTCTTAAATAAACCTGGATCCATTTTCTAACTAACTGGCAACTTTCCTGCCACACTTTGAAACAATGGTCAAATCTCAGTCTCTCAGATATGTCTAATTGGCTTTAAATTTTGAATTAATATCTAATACCTATGTTCTCATGTTAATTTTGGCTTGAAATCTTCCAAAAATGAGTCAAATTGGCTTGGCTCAGATTTTTTGTGAAATTTTGACTCAAAAATTGGCTTACAATTTTCCAGCCTCTGAAACTTGGAGTATGACAGGAAAGTGGCCAATTTATTGAGAAAATGCTAGTCTGTATTTCGTGGTCAATACTCAATTCCACCGACATGTCGGACAAAGTCGCCAGTATATTGGTGACTTTTGAGTTTTCAAATTAGTTGGAAAGCCTGTAAATAACAAGTAAATCTTTCCTAAAATAGTCTCAAGAGACACACATGCATCAGGCATGAAGTATAAGGATGTTTCCAAGTGTAAAATCTTCACTAGGAAGCCAAATTTCTCCTTTAAAGCATCTTAAATGTGGCGACCTGGATCCATTTTCTCACTAAACTGGTGACTTTCCTGCCACACATTAAAACATGGTTGAAAATAATATTCTGGCAAAGTCGGTGGATTTTTAACTATTTATTCCTATGTTACTATTAATTTTTGGTGGAAAAATGGGTAAAATGTTGGTGGATCAGCCCAAGTAGGACGTAGGTAATAAAGCATGTCCAAACTCGCCATTTTAATGGAGAGTTTGTGACAGTTATTATGAGCTCTTCAAATGCAAATGGCAAGTTTTATCTATTTTTCTCCTATGCTATTTCTACAATGTTATTTTGGAGAGAATTTATGAAAATTTGATCATTTTGGAGAGAATTTGTTGAATTTTGGAGAGAGCTGGAGAGACAAATGGTGAGTTTATAAGACATAATATTTTACTTGGGGATCATCCAAATTACTGGAAATTTATGGTGGATTTTTTCAGCTTTTTCAATAAGTCAGTGGAATTTTGTGCACCAAATACAGACTGGGATGGAAAATTGTAAGCCAATTTTCAAGCCAAAATTAAAAATTTCATAAAAAATCTGAGCAAAGACAATTTGGCTCATTTTTAGAATATTTCATGCCAAAATAAAGTTGAAATA
This sequence comes from Caprella mutica, assembly GCA_947561585.1. Taxonomy (NCBI): domain Eukaryota; kingdom Metazoa; phylum Arthropoda; class Malacostraca; order Amphipoda; family Caprellidae; genus Caprella; species Caprella mutica. The sequence goes on from CANNZV010001734.1 coordinate 129,992, forward strand.
AACATGGGAACATAGGAATTAATTCAAAATTTAAAGCCAATTAGATATATCTGAGATTTGACCATTCCAAATCTAAGCCAATTAATTGGCTTTAACTGACATAGCTACCAAGTAAAATAGTATGTCTCATAAACTAGCCATTTGTCTCTCCAAATTTCAACAAATTCTCTCCAAAATGATCAAATTATCATTAATTCTCTCCAAAATAACATTGTAGCATAGGAGAAAAATAGATAAAACTCACCATTTGCAATTGAAGGGCTCAAAATAACTGTCACAAACTCGCCATTAAAATGGCGAGTTTGGACATGCTTTATTACTTGGCATAGCTACTCTTAGTCTTATACATGGGCAATGCCGCAATTGAATCTCTTGAGATTATTTTATGAATGATTTACCCAGTCTGCAGAATATGGAACATTTTTCCAAGACTCTCTGCGGGAGTTTTTTATTGAATTTTAGAAATTGGAGATCTCTGCAGGAGATCTTGAATTAATTCCTATGTTACCATTAATTTAGCTGCGGGAGATTTTTAATTAATTCCTATGTTACCATTAATTTAGCTGCGGGAGATTCAGAATCTGCTACAGTGTGCTACTGAGAGTCGGAGAGTAACTGACACTAACTGTCTCTCAAATTAAAATCTCTGCAGGAGAAGAGTCACATTCTGCACACTGGTGATTTACTTGTTATTTACAGGTTAAAAATTGGCTTACAATTTTCCAGCCTTAGAAAAACAGAGTAATTATATCAGGAACAGAATATGAGTCCTCTACAAACACTTTACCAGTTTCTGCAGACTGCAGACAGAGATAGGTTTAATACATAAGTATCTAAAAGCTGAGCGGCACACCACATTACGGCGCACCACTGTACTTTCTATTAATGACCTCAATGTGAAAAACTGTTATGTAGTTTGTTGTATCCGCTAGTTTGTTGTTCTGCACACTTCATGATTGTTTAATGACCTGGCAGGGGGATTCGGGGGGCGGCACGCCCCCGATACATCTACCTAACGGCTAACTGATAAGTTTTTATTTACATCTCACTGATCTCAGACTGAAAGTTTACAATAGTTACCCCATAAAATTACAATTACAGTTTTCTATGATGAATTTTATTTTCTATTCCAAATTAGACATCTCAATTGAATAATTAAACTGTGTAGTATAAACATTGGATTCAGGTACTGTCAGGCGTCACATAAATTTGATACCACAATTACCTACCAAATTCACTCCATTTGTCATTAATCTGTATTCAAATTACCTATCTAATAGAATGAACAGTGGTGCGCCGTAATCTGGTGCGCCGTACTGGTGTGCGGCGCTCAGCTTTTAGATACGTATCGTTTAATAGGTATTTTAAATTAAAGAAAAACTAGCTAGGTACTTAAAAATTGATAACAAACTTTTATGTCATGTTAGGTAATTTTGAATGTTAAATAATACCTAGATAATATAATTTCTCAAAATACTAAAATCCATACTTAGAAATATGAATTAATCATTCATGACTCATAGGAAAGACCCCTAGTTTCAAAGACACAATTGAATCAAGCTCAATTATGACCAAGAATTACCTAATAATAACAATTATACTTACAGCAATAACATTGACAAACGTTGTTTTTCCTGAATATTGTAATCCAACTAAAGTCAATTCCATTTCCTCTTTCCAAAAGAGGCTTTTGAACCAATCTAAAATTCTATTTACCAACGCAAGCATTTTGTTCTTTAAAAATTAGTCACTCTTTACAATAACAAACTACACCCTACAGCAGAAAACATCGACCACTGATGCCAGAAGCAGCTGATACCAACAGTATTTCAAATGCTAAAAACGAAGGAGAAAATAGCAGATCTTATTGAATTGTGAAATGTACAATTTTAGAGCATAATGATTTAATTTAAATATTTGTTTAGTATTCTGATGAATGATATAGTTGATTATATTCCAATTTAGGGCAAACAAGAAAGGTAGTTAACATGGCGCAATTATTGTTCATTGAAACTATGGAAAAATTGTAGTGCTAGATAGTTTACTGATAAGTGATAACACTTTCTGATTTACAGATTACAGAACACAGAGTGATTCAAGAAGATTTACCCATAATTCCAGAATTGTCATAAACTTAATGCTACGTTGAATATTTAATAGGTATATTAAGTTTTTAGCTACCTAATTTACCTAGCTACCTAATTTACTCATATTTTCAAGCAAATTGGTATTTTAAAAATTTTGGCTGATAAGGGTAAGCGTTTCCCGATTGCAGCCATCACGAACTATGGCTTTAGCAACAAGGATTTAGTCAAACCGTTCTAATTGTGTTGCAAAGCAGTTTACAATGACTAAAATTTGCAGCAGTCAGATACATCCTCTAGAAAATTAGTTACAAAAATAAAAAGTCCCAGAAAAATTGCGAGATATATGTTCAAAGGCCTACATGACGAAACGGTTGAACAAACGCATGCATACTGATGTTGCTAGAGTTCAATTAAGCTATCCACAGGAAAGATTTATTTTGGGTCCGGCGAGAAAATGGCTTTCCCCAATTAATTGTCAGAATGATATGATTTATGCCTTTAAATGTTAAAGGTCCTCTCCAGGCTCCGGGGGAAAAATGAGTTTATTACATTATATTATAGAACTAAGGTCTAAGATCTTTATTCTGCAAATCACATACAATTCTGTTCAGTGAATATTTTACTATTTTCATTTAAAGTTTTTAATACCGTGTGCATTGTCTGAAGCACTAATATGAAGCTGAAGAAGAAGATTGTACACGTTCTTTGTTTTTTTATTTCAAAACAAACAATGCGTTTTCGGCCTTCATTTAAGATATATATTTCTCCTGAACATTTTTATAATACGATTATCCAATAATTGTATACCTTTAGACGAATATTAAATGGATTTATTATACCTAATACCTATAGTTGACAATCAAAACAAATGGTGTACATTCTTTTTCCTCAGACTGAAAATTAGAAAGTTGGAAGTAAAATAGGTATTGTAGAGTTTTTATTATAAAAATCTTTAAAAGCATATAATATTAAAAATATGCAGCCAAATTCCATAAGGTTTGCGCAGAAAAATGATAAAAACATCAGCGTCATTGATTAAAGCAAAGAAAAAAATTGACTACAAGGGGACCTTTAAGAGTCATTTGAACCGCTAGAGCCCTGATTCACTCGACGATATGTGCTGCTGTTGCATATGAATGGAGCCAAATCTCTTTTTATCGTCCTCGATTTAATATGAATCAAACTCAACGACTCAACAGTCAAGTTATCTGACTATGGTGCAGGAAAATTTCTTCCTTGGCTTTTCAATTTATTCCATCTTCACTTCACAAACTAATTTCATAGTCACGTGCCAGTCCAGTGCCCACGTATAGAGCGAATAACAGCAACTCGAAAGTGGTTCAATGACAACTTCGAGAACTTTAATTTGGAATAGAAAAATGTACGTGGCCACCCGCGCTCAAAATCCTGACATCAATCTTATGTGAACTTCGCAATATGTCAATCTTGGAAAGCGATATGTTTCAAGTTTCAACTCGTTTCTGCACAGCTAGTAATTTACAAATTTAATATTAAAAGAGAAAGCTAAACCTAAATAAAGCGCAGCCTTCATAAATATAGCGAATCGACGCAGGCTCGCATCGGATTATAATGACGGTACGTTGTTGACATAGCTTCTTCAACTCTAAAAAAAGTGGTAGGTATATAATGTTCCATTACTTCAATCAATTTTCTATATAAAAATAATTAAAGTGACGAAGAACATTTCTTATGGAGAAACATCTAAATACTTACATCAAAGATGCCTTCATTGACCAAATCATATTGTAGCCCAATAATCATCCGTCGAATGTTGAAGTCGTATTCGTCTCACATATTTTTTACAGTTTGGGTACACATTGTATCTGAATTATTTCCAATACCGAATTTCCAATAAACATAGTACGTACAGTACCAATAATCATGCACACTATTGTTAAACTAATATTCTTCGAATAAACGAAAGATTGATACTATTGAGATTTGAGAAATTAAAAGAAAAATGTAAATAATAAATAAATAACCTATTGTATGAATGTTCTTCACCGTAAAAGTTGGAATATTATTTGTATTGACTGTAAATAGAAATGTTCTTCACCGTAAGAGTATATCCCCAGTGGAATATTATTAATATCTTGTTTTACATATAAGAATTACTTTGATCGGTATTTATGTCTTATAATCTGCTCTGTAACATTTACTTCATTTTATTAAAATCCTTCATTTCGATGGAAGACTCAATTCAGTCGTACAGTGTTGTAGGTAAAAAATTTAATTTATCTGATAGTTCGAACAGGAGTCACGATAGTTGTTATTTCACCTATATGTTTCAGAAAAAGTTATTCAATTAAACATGACAAAATATATAACTATATAGTGAAAATATAATTATGAACATGTAAATAACAAACACAATTCATTGGATTAATTTTATAAGTCACATTTTGGTAAGTATTCACATTCATATTTACAGACTATAATGGAAAAACAAATTTTGAAATATTATTGAAGGCACCTATATTGCTAACGTCTATTTTCTATCCCATTTTTAAGGTATTCGATAGAATAAAGTAATTTGTGCAGCAAATTAACTCAAATAAACTATGATATGAACAAGATAAAATAAAATATCAGGCGTAAAAATTCAAATAATGCAATATATAATAAGCATTTAAATAATGACATTACTATTTATTTTGAAGCTATAAAAGTATGAGAAAAATAATCTAAGTGCATGTTTCCGACCGTTATATATCAAGGCAATTAAGATATAACAATATATACAGAATGAAATGAGCTGCGGAAATGAACATGCAATGTTAAGTGCTCAAATATAAACTCAAAAATAAAACTGAATGTTCAACAATGGACAAAATTCTACAGACGAATAATTAATACATTAATAGAAATAAATAGTTCATTCTAACAAAGCTAGTTATATATAAGCAAACCTACGAAACTATCAAACTCTATTACCCATTTCAAAATCATCAATTTTTAATTCGATTTTATAATCATTGACAACATTTTATCCACTCGTAAATTCTTTTCTCCAGAAATTCTTTCATGAATTCTTTACAATCTCAAGGGTTTTAATTACAAAAATAACTCTAAAGCTGCTGCTGAGAGACATGTTTCACGCGTGGCGTTTTCTTTCATGCCGCGGCAACAAAAATGCAGCATGAAAAACGCCCAATCTAAGGTGGACATACAAACACACTTAGTCGTAGCGTTTTTTCAAGCACCATTTCTTTTTGCTGCGGCATGAGAAAAACGCCCGTTTGGAGCCTAATAGTAGTCTCCATTATGAAGAGCTTGCCAGAAGCTGAGAACAACGCAAGTGAAGTAAATCCAAAGACTTGAAATGAAAAGAACGATGCAACCAACTATGATGTGAAGAGCGTACCTGAAATAACGAGAATAACATTTATTAGTGTGCTTGGTAGTTGATAGAGTGGTTAAAGAGTGTTTGGTAGGAGAGATAGAACGGTATAAGAGTGTTTGGTAGTTGATAGAGTGGTTAAATAGTGTTTGGTAGTTGATAGAGTGGTTAAAGAGTGTTTGGTAGTTGATAGAGTGGTTAAATAGTGTTTGGTAGTTGATAGAGTGGTTAAAGAGTGTTTGGTAGTTGATAGAGTGGTTAAAGAGTGTTTGGTAGTTGATAGAGTGGTTAAATAGTGTTTGGTAGTTGATAGAGTGGTTAAAGAGTGTTTGGTAGTTGATAGAGTGGTTAAAGAGTGTTTGGTAGTTGATAGAGTGGTTAAAGAGTGTTTGGTAGTTGATAGAGTGGTTAAATAGTGTTTGGTAGTTGATAGAGTGGTTAAAGAGTGTTTGGTAGTTGATAGAGTGGTTAAAGAGTGTTTGGTAGTTGATAGAGTGGTTAAATAGTGTTTGGTAGTTGATAGAGTGGTTAAAGAGTGTTTGGTAGTTGATAGAGTGGTTAAAGAGTGTTTGGTAGTTGATAGAGTGGTTAAATAGTGTTTGGTAGTTGATAGAGTGGTTAAAGAGTGTTTGGTAGTTGATAGAGTGGTTAAAGAGTGTTTGGTAGGAGAGATAGACTTTTTTTTAGTAGGAAAACAGTTTGTAGTATTAATTAGAGAGAAAATTAATGCAACTTGAATATTTCTTTGAAAACAACTAAAGTGATAATTTTATTCCAAATATCTTACCCATGAGAGTTGATTAAAGTGAGTATTCCTCCTGCGAAAGCCATTATCATGTTCATGAAAGTGAAAGAGATCCATGGCAGCAGTAGGAAGCGTTTTTTCTGAAAAAATAAATAGGTATTTAATAAATTGAATTCTTATCGTATACAATAGAACACCTCTATAGTGAACTCCTCTACAGTGAATGAGTTATGAGGTAGCTTGACCAGTGAAAAAAAATATTTACCATGAAATTGTCTTTAGTTTTTTAAAACTGATGGCAATTCATCGTATATAAAGAAAATTGTTCACTATTCAGGCTATATCCCAACTCATTCACTATGGAGGAGTTTTACTGTATCATTCATTTCCTAATAACTCAAAACTCGTAGTAATGAAATGCAGAAGATTTATTAATCTATTAAAACAATGTAACATTGTTATACTGCCAAATAGATAGCAAGCCAGTCGGGAAAGTATAATTGCCTATCGTCGGGGTTCTAGGAAATTCCACAACGGAAAGTTCCACCACAAAATATTCCACCGCTCGAAAATTCCACCATGGAAAGTTCCACCGCATAATGTTGGTTTCATTTACAGAAAATATGATACTAAATAAACTTATTTAAAGAAAAATGCGTTTTTTTTTGTGGTAACCGGACAACACTTCAATAGTTTGAAAATTTAGAAATTATAAGAATAGGCTATGCTAAGTCAAAGTCTAAGGGATAAGCTAAGGCGAAAAAACGAAATAAGACACAGATCAAACGATTGATTGAAGGGTAAATATGCATTAATAATTTTTTAAATAAAGTTTAAATTGTTTAGATTCAACTAATAAAGCTCCGCTGCTAGACTGGTCTACAATGTACATCACGTTTGATTCTCCTTTAAATTATAGACATACATACGTTGAAACTCAAATTGAAGACATTTTTTTATACATATAAATTTTATTAAGTATAATTATCTATCGCCCAAATTTTTGATTGTACCGATATATATATATTTCAATTTAAATCTGCCACGCTAAAAACTGGAACTAAGAAAAAAAAAGATTCGCTCATTTATAATTATGCCTTGGTCCAAGATAATGCATTTTATGGCCTAATATCACTAAATCTTAGATAAAATATGAGAGTAACTTCAATTAAATATAGTAAGAATAATAATTCTCTTATTTGATCTTAGATTCAGTGAAATAATTAAGTCATAAAATACTCTGTTTATTTATACTATTTGTTTGTTTGCTTATTTTTCAAAAATGGTGGGATCTTCCTGGTGGAACTTTCCGCGGGGGAACTTTCGATGGTGGAATTTACCAGCCACGATCGTCGGATATCGGTAAGCGATGATGATAGATTTCTCGATAATAAAAGAGCATATATCTACAACGGTGCACCGACAAAATCCCTAGCAGAAGACACACGAAGCAAAATATATTTTAAAGAATTATGAACATTAACATCCTCCATTAACATTTCGATGATTAAAAATCATAGAAAACTATATGGTGATTGAGGGCCAACTTTGATGAAATTCTTGAAGTATATCATTTTCTATAATTTGAACATAGAAAACTACTTCATAACTCAGGTGCATTTCATAATTATGGTCCTTCATTACTCGAGTGCTTCATAAAACTCATGAGTTTCACTGAACTAATTTACTACTCACATTTCTGACTCCATGTATGAGCATGATGCACACTATCACGTAAATCACAGCCACCAGTAGCAAGATGCTGAAGAAAATGTAAGCCGCTGTGGATGCAGGGGAAACTTTAGTGAATAGTAATTATTTAGGCTACTAACTTAATCATACTGCAATTGATGTCACTACTAAATAATGGTTTTAAAGTAGTGTTTCATAAACAGTGAGTAAATTTTTGTTTAATTTCAATTTGCTAGTTACGCGCTACTGACTTTCCTGCAAATTTTTCAGTCGTTATTTTATTGAATTATAGCCACGTAGCATTATTTATTACATTAATAGTGTTATTTATCCTTTCATATCCCACGAAACTTGCTAGGGTACTGAAATTATTTAAGTGAATAACGTCTGAAGAAACTACCCTAAGTTTAAAAAACACTGTTAAAGAATCAGTGGAGCTGTTTTAATACTTTTATTTAAATTTGAATAAACTTATTCTGGAACATTAATAATTTAAAAGCGTTGAACTGATTGATTTTTAAAAAACTTGTTAAATTATTGAAACACGCCATCTAGCGATCAAACCGTCAATCTCCGTGTATGCGTTTGTCACGTTTGTGTTCATAATATTTATCACCAAATCTGTACCAACGCCATCTAGCGGTACAACTGACTAAATGACCATTACTACAAAGTTATTAATCATAATTTCTCAGCGGTTTCAATAAGATTAGTATGCATACTGTCAAGAATGTTTCCAAATAATGCATATCTATTCATTATAAAAACGATGTATGACAAAAATTGAATTGGGTACGTCTTCAACCCGTACATGGAAGGTGGCCAAATTTTGGGACAGCAATCTATAGATGTGGCACATCAGCAAAGTGCGGGATAGAACACATTGTGCGCAATGACAAATTGTACAATGATAATGACATTTTCCTTTTATATCAGTTTCTCTAAAATATTTCACAAACACATACCAGCATCAGAATCTTCATCTGTGATACCAAAGAAAATAGCGTTCTTGAACTTTATTTTCTTTTTCGCGTCTTCAACATTGAAGAGACAATAAATGGCGACTGCGATTTCGAACAGACCAATTGCCTGAAAAAGAAAATAACCTTATTAGATTTATATCAATGGAAAGAATTATAAAGTTTGTACTATGTTCACTTTTCCAATTTTTATTAAATCCCCCATTTTTTCCGATTATAGTAAAAAGTAGTAATTACATTTCAACAACAGCTATATGTAATACATGTATATCAAACACATCATTAAATAAACTTAAAAATAAGGAGCTTTATAAAATTCAGACAATGGTAAGTTTATGTAAGATAAAGTAACATCAATTCACATTATTAAGTTAAAAAATTCATCAGGTGGCAACAAGTAATAATAAAAATAAATTAATGGTCATAACGTATTTAAATACAGTTTGAACAGTGGACTTTATTATACCTGCGTGCGTTGCATTTACACAGCATTGTGCGTTGCATTCACACAGCATGGTGCGTTGCATCCACACAGCATGGTGCGTTGCATTTACACAGCATGGTGCGTTGCATTCACACAGCATGGTGCGTTGCATTCACACAGCATGGTGCGTTGCATTTACACAGCATGGTGCGTTGCATTTACACAGCATGGTGCGTTGCATTTACACAGCATGGTGCGTTGCATTTACACAGCATGGTGCGTTGCATTTACACAGCATGGTGCGTTGCATTTACACAGCATGGTGCGTTGCATTTACACAGCATGGTGCGTTGCATTTACACAGCATGGTGCGTTGCATTTACACAGCATGGTGCGTTGTATCCACACAGCATGGTGCGTTGTATCCACACAGCATGGTGCGTTGCATCCACACAGCATGGTGCGTTGCATTAGTCTCTGTTTGCGTTGGTGCATCAGTTCACCTTTTAAGGCATTGGAGTGCAGGGTATATATAGTAAGAGGCAAGGTAACTAACCTTGAAAAGGGTCAGCATGGAGGTAAATAAAGCTGCCTACACAGTGATGGGGTACTAGCAGAGAAAATGTGAACCTATCTCTTACTTATCTATTACTATCTCTTACCTATCTCTTTCTATCTCTTACCTATCTCTTACTATCTCTTACTTATCTCTTTCTATCTCTTACCTATCTCTTTTTATCTCTTACCTATCCCTTTCTATCTCTTTCTATCTCTTACCTATCTCTTATTACATCTTTCTATCTCCTACTATCTCAGACTCTTTCTATATCTCCTTTTCTCTTACCTATCTCTTTCTATCTCTTACCTATCTCTTTGTATCTCTTACCTATCTCTTTGTATCTCTTACATATCTCTTTCTTATCTCTTACCTATCTCTTACCTATCTCTTATTACATCTTTCTATCTCCTTTTCTCATACCTATCTCTTTCTATCTCTCACTATATCTTTCTATCTCTTAGCTATCTCTTATATACTAATGCTTACCTCTCTTTTTATCTCTTACTATCTCTTTTTTATCTCTTACTATCTCTTACCTATCTCTTTCTTTCTCTTACTATCTTTCTATCTCTTATATAATAATGCTTACCTCTCTCTTTCTATCTCTTTTTTATCTCTTACGTATCTCTCTGCAACCAAAGTACTATCAGAGAAAATGTGAAACTATCTCTTCCAGGTACTATCAGCAAGTAAACATTCTCCTTTTCAACATTCACTACATAGGATGTTTTCAATACATCTTCTTAGACTATCTAGACATCAATTCTAGGAAAGTAACAGGTGGAAGAGAATAACTGGTTATGCAGATTGTATTCATTAGATGCTTTTTAATCATTATTCAGAACCTAGGCACTTCTTAGATGATATTTTAGTTAATGAACACATTAATTAATAGTTATTTGACGGTTGGGTAGAAGAAATAGATTTGAGAAATTGGAAAGTATAGTTTTTTTTGTTTCTTTTGGTTAATTAATGATGGTGGTTGGTTATTAAACTATTTATGTTAATATCATTTATAATATTCTTATTTTGACATTGATTGTTATCAATGATTGTTGAGCCTTTTTCTAATTATGCATGGTACATAACCAGTTTGCATCTCTGATGCTTTTTTACAGTATTTTAAAGCGCAGAAAACTTATGTTAATGCAGTAGGACTCTTCTATAGTGAATATATAGTCCTGAGTAAGAGAACTACCCCGTATAGTGAACAAATATTTTTTTTAGTCTGTCTTAAAATGGCCATTAGTTTTCTAAAACTGATGCTATTTATGGCAGACTGAAGAAAATTTGTTCACTATATACGGAGTAATTGTATTACTCAAGACTCTACTAAAGAGGAGTTCTACGGCACTTTAAATATTGCATTTTAATTTCAATATGTAAATTCCTCACTTTAAATGCTTCATATCAATAATGATCAACACAATAGAGTAACAATAGCTTTCTCTAACTCAGAGACAATGCACAATGAATGTCACTGCACAATAATCTCGAGATAATGGAATGTAAGTTGCAGGCTTGACAGGCTCGCCTTGTAATAAACTATTTAGTTTACGACTTTTCTATTGGTAATGGGTAGAGTTTGGGCTATTTAGCTAAAATACCTATTTGCCTTGTATCTTCCTGACTAAAATACCTATTTGCCTTGCATCTTCCTAACTAAAATACCTATTTGCCTTGTATCTTCCTAACTAAAATACCTATTTGCCTTGTATCTTCCTGACTAAAATACCTATTTGCCTTGCATCTTCCTAACTAAAATACCTATTTGCCTTGTATCTTCCTGACTAAAATACCTATTTGCCTTGTATCTTCCTGACTAAAATACCTATTTGCCTTGTATCTTCCTGACTAAAAATATATATTTACCTTGTATCTTTCTGACTAAATTATCTATTTGCCTTGTATCTTCCTGACTAAAATATCTATTTGCCTTGTATCTTCCTGACTAAAATATCTATTTGCCTTGTATCTTCCTGACTAAAATATCTATTTGCCTTGTATCCTCCTGACTAAAATATCTATTTGCCTTTTATCTTCCTGACTAAAATATCTATTTGCCTTTTATCTTCCTGACTAAAATATCGTTTTCATTAAAGTACGTTTTCATTTAATTTTTACGTTATTTTTAAAAAACTGAATACCTATTAGTTCATCAATATTTGGTTTTAAAAAGCTATGAGATTAAAAAAGTATATATTCATTAATATTTAAATTTATGAGGTTATTTGTTACGTTTCTTAATTCATTATAGAGATTTTAAATAAATAGATAATTATATAGCTACTTTTGTCTAGACAATCACTTGCTATGCGTCACACCCACACAATTTTTGGCCCACACTACTTGTGTGTGACGTCATGACGTAAAAAGAGTCAAGAGTTACTGTGACGTAAAAAGAGTACGTCAAGAGTTACTGTGACGTAAAAAGAGTCAAGAGTTACTGTGACGTAAAAAGAGTCAAGAGTTACTGTGACGTAAAATAGCATCAGTTTTAGAAAACTAATTGCCGTATTATTAGGGTGGGCTAAAGGAATATTTGTTTACTATTGAGGGTAATTCTCTTACTCATGGCTCTACAATCACTATAGAGGAGTTCACTGTATACGAGTTCACTATAGAGGAGTTCACTGTATACGAGTTCACTATAGAGGAGTTCACTGTATACGAGTTCACTATAGAGGAGTTCACTGTATACGAGTTCACTATAGAGGAGTTCACTATAGAGGAGTTCACTATAGAGGAGTTCACTATGGAGGAGTCCACTATAGAAGAGTTCACTATAGAGGAGTTCACTATAGAGGAGTTCACTATAGAGGAGTTCACTATGGAGGAGTTCACTATAGATGAGTTCACTATAGAGGAGTTCACTATAGAGGAGTTCACTATAGAGGAGTTCACTATAGAGGAGTTCTATCCTTTATACCTGTAAGAATATTTACGATGTGATTCTATCTCCTACCTCAGTTATTTTTACTGGTTACGCCTTTATTTTTTAGGCAAGTAGTTATATTGTATAGCGTACACTTTGTACTTATGTGCATAAATTAAAAACTTTCTACTCGCCTCCAACACAGGTAGGTACTATTTACTTCTTTCTACATAATAATTTAAACTGCTAAAATATTTTAGATAGGGTAAGCTACGAGTTATCGGGCAGTTCCACATTTTCGATCATGTAAGAAAATACATATGATAAAATTTTAATTTGTATCCATGATACCTGCAGGTATCATGGATACAAATTAAAATAACGAGTTTTAAATATGTTAAATTATATTAAACTTTCTTATGTGATCGAAAATATGGAACTGTCTAATAATTCGTAACTTACCCTCTGTGAGAACTAATATAGAAAAAATAATATTAATATTTCAATCAGAGTAGAAATATTTATATAATATTCCTAGAATTACTATAATAACATTCCTAGGATTTAGTACTAATATTTAGATTACAGTGCCTACTTTTAACTTAGTATAAATATTTTAGCGATAAAAAAAGCAACTGATATTTTAATGTCACTTTAACTTATATTTATAATTCGTTAGTATTATAGGTACAGCTTTAACCATTCAAATTATAAAATTTTACATAACGACAACTAATTTTTCACCCTATTGTCTTATATTCAAATTACATTAACAATAAACTTTTATTTTGACCGCATTTATATTATCTGTTATTGTACCTAACAGTGTCTAGTTTCACACATCATTATATCTTAAATAACGATTTATCTTATTATTGAAGTGAATTATCTTATTCTTCTTGAACTCTTCAAATCAACATTAACCTAAATCTTTAAACCTTACCTAGAAATGATTTTATTAAATAGCTATTTTGAAGTATATCCAATAAATCATATGTAGGGTTATGACAATATGCTTTTAAAATCATAGATATTAAGAATATCATAGATGAAATGGTATCGAATACTATATACCGCTGGTGTAGAACCATTCAATACTCTTTAATTCCCTCCGTCTGTTATATTTTCAGGATCTATCATTTTAGAAGCATATTGTCATAACCCTAACGGTAAAGTGAGCAAATATGGACTTTTCTACCATAGAGAAGGTAATAAGGATCAATTTAGCATAACAATCGGTGTTAGGTTTCTCTCAATCGCTTCATTTGATGCAGACTCACGCGCAGCTTTTCAGCGCATGTGAACCTACCTATTCAATGTGATACTGGGAGTGGTCATCATTTTGACCGTTACGAATAACTGGACCTAGGAATAATATTTATGTAAGTAGTTGGGGAGTACCTAACCCTTTGTATGGTATATCTTTGTATGTGGTTGTACCTATATTTTCAGTAACTCTTTGTATGGAATCAGATGTCGCTATAGTAAGTTTGCTATTTTTGGATTTAGCTATAAATAATATTTAGAGATCTCCAAATAGTTGTGATTATTTCTTCTTATTATATCAAATATCACTAGTAAATTTACTTTATATAATTTAAAGCAAAAAATTCCAATTTAGTTTCCACTTACCGTTAACAAATAGTTGAGATAAAATTATTTATACCTACATATAATTCGATATAGGATAATAGGTAAGCAATTCGTATTTAAAGAAAATTTCCCAGTATAGCATAGGCCCATTTCAAATTGAGTTTTTTTAATAATTTTGCAGCAACTTTATCCCTTTTTTCTGCCGTGTTGCCTAGGGTTAGATGCCTACAGTAGATAGGATTAGATCCTGTAATAGATAGGGTTGGATCCTGTAATAGATAGGGTTAGATCCTGCATTTACGATGTTTGTGCAATGTTGACGCAACATTACAAGATACAACAGTTAAAGGAAAAAATGATATAAACTTTGGCGAAATTGTAGGATGTTTGGGTTAGCAAAAAAAATCAGTGCCCCACTACCCAATCATCGAACATAACCAAATCATCGTACAAATTAGAACTGCTCAATAGTTTACTCCTCTATAGTGAATGTAGAGTCCTGAGTAAGAGAACTACCCCGTATAGTGAATAAATTTTCTTTAGTTTGAAAAAAAAACTTATTTTTCTAAAATCCAGGCAGGCTAAAGAAATTTTGTTCACTATACAAGGTAGTTCTCTTACTCAGGACTCTACATTCACTATAGAGGAGTTCTACTGCAGTATTCTATAGTTTCACACTGAAAACAACAAGCCAAGCCACAACAAACAGGTGCAGAATGATTTAACAATTCATTTGATAAATGAATGTTTAAGTTTTTATAATTGGGTGACATTCCACTTTACAAATCAATTTAAAAAAATAAAATATAGAAAAGGCTATTTCGCAGGCAATCTTTAAAAGGTTCAAAATGGACTTTTTAAAGGGTAGGTAGGTAGGTACAACTCAGTTCAAACACTCATCTGCTGTTGACTATTTTCTAGTACTACTGAAGCGACACACTCGAGTGGCTATACCCTGAAAAATAAATTAATGGTTAAATCTAGAGACTAAAAGAATATTACCTAATTCACAAAGGGCGTTTTTTTCATGCCAGGGCAACTAAATTGCAGGATGAAAAAAATGCCCAATCTAAACGGACATACAAAACGCATACGTTTATTCAATCGTATATAGCATCTTTTCATGCAATATTTTTTTGTTACGGCATGAGAAAATTGTGCATAAAAAACGCTACGACTGAATAAACGTATGTGTTTTGTATGTCCTCATAGATTGAGCGTTTTTTCATGCCGCATTTTTCTTTAAAAAAGCCCCGTGTGAAATAGGCCTTAGGGTGAAGTGCCCACAGATTAAATGACGTCTTAAATGACCATCCGTCTAAAACGGATATGGGAACGTCGCGTTACTCAGTCGATCAGAAAACAGAAATTTTGAAACGTTCAGATTAGTTCATGAGGCCATGACCTGTACTAACACCCACTTTCCGAGTACTGTGACGTTTGTCAAAGGTTGTGACATCATTTTTCTCTTTCTTCTATATTTTTACTCCAAATCTGTGGGCCCTTCACTCGAAAGGAAATTTAGATTATTTTTTCAATACGATCGTGTCTTACACCAGGTAAGTTTATTCGATACTAATTATCATATGGATTATTCGTAATGGATAAATAATAATGAGACATTAGCACTAAATTAAAAAGATCATTTTGGCAGCCCATTATATAAATATAAAACAAAATAGTATTTTTTTTTCATAAATCCCGTAATGGAAATGCTGAACTTAATTGATTTATTTCCAAATTTGATGATTATAATAAAAAAAAAATTGGAAGAAATTTGATACACCAAGTTACTAAACGGTTCACTAAATTTTAATCACTAGATGGTATTGATTAAATGGTATTGATTTAATTGCACTGATTTAAATGGTGTTCAGTAAATGGTATTCACTAAGATGTATTCACTAATCACAAAATACCTCACTATACACTATAGCCTTACTATAGTCTGTATGTATAGCCTAACAGTGCAAACTAACTCTATTTACTTTACTTTGTTTGGAGAGTGATGAAGAAATTACTACGGATTATAACCTGGACAGACCCATTCCCAGTCAAGAATTTATAATCGTCTCGTAAAATATCATTCCAGAAATTGTAATAGCATCGACATTTTTGTCAGAATGTCCGACGACAGACTAGAAGTGTCTTAAATTTATGAGTTTAATTGGATTTCCGTCCAATTGTTTATCATCGTAAGTAGATAATCAATTTGTAATCGATTATAATCACTGATGAAACTGAGCATCTTTTTGTAACTTGCTATCAGTTATTGTGATCAAAATCTAAATATTTGCTGTAAATGTTTAATCATATTATTTACTGGTACCTCAATTCTTATTGCTATACAGTTAAAAAATAATGATTGTTTGACAAATAATTAGTAACATTGTGTTAAATGATGTAGACGTTGAAGTAGCTACAATTGGCATGCCACCAACATACATCTTATGGGTAGTTAATTTATGCCCCGTACACACTATCAAACACTTCGTCAAACTGTTTGTCAAACTTCTAATGCCCCGTACACACTATCAAACACTTGGTTAAACAGTTTGTCAAACACGTATCTTCAAACATATTTCATACTCCTCTTCTATCATTCTCCACTCCTCTCATTTTCCTCTTTTATCATTCTCCGCTCCTCTCATTTTCCTCTTTTATCACTCTCCTCTTCTATCATCACTCACTCCCATCTTCATCACTCTCCCTCACTGCAATCAAGTACCGGTGTTTACACCTCTATAGGTTTACTAGCTATAACATGGCAAAGAGCCAATCCCCCATTACTTTTCTCTATCAATTACCTACCTAAGTTCATATTAAGTACAGTCAGAGAAAAGTGTCTCTCAGATGATCATTTCACAGTTTATTAATTTCCAAACGAAACTTTACTAATTTTAGTGCTTGTATATATTTTAAACTAGAAGACGACAATTTTGTGAGATTTGTAAATAACAGAAAATTAGAAAACTGTGATTTGTGAATCATCACAGTGACTCTTTTCTCTGATAGTACATCATCACAGTGACTCTTTTCTCTGATAGTACATCATCACAGTGACTCTTTTCTCTGATAGTACATCATCACAGTGACTCTTTTCTCTGATAGTACATCATCACAGTGACTCTTTTCTCTGATAGTACATCATCACAGTGACTCTTTTCTCTGATAGTACATCATCACAGTGACTCTTTTCTCTGATAGTACATCATCACAGTGACTCTTTTCTCTGATAGTCCATCATCACAGTGACTCTTTTCTCTGATAGTACATCATCACAGTGACTCTTTTCTCTGATAGTTCATCATCACAGTGACTCTTTTCTCTGATAGTACATCATCACAGTGACTCTTTTCTCTGATAGTACATCATCACAGTGACTCTTTTATCTGATACTACATCATCACAGTGACTCTTTTCTCTGATAGTACATCATCACAGTGACTCTTTTCTCTGATAGTACATCATCACAGTGACTCTTTTCTCTGATAGTACATCATCACAGTGACTCTTTTCTCTGACAGTACATCATCACACTTTGTTCACCACAGGGATGGTTAACATAGATAGGGTGATGTTATGGACTCTTGCATGTCAACAAGAAAACTTTTTTTAAGAAGATATTTTTCCATAAATAAAGAAAACTTGTCTGTCATAAGAGACAAAATAAATAATCGTTTATTTTGTAAAGTGACTCCTCTACTCGAAAATAAAAATTATTCATTGTAAAAGAAATATTCAAATGTTTAATATTAGAATTTCTATACATTTATACTTACAGTATTAGAATATAATATATGTATGTGTATATTTAGATCTGCATAATATTGATATGATTAATTATATAATTAAATAGAGATAAGTGTGTATAATTATCTCTTCAATCACCATATATATAGGATAATTAATTAATTATTTATTATTAGAAACTATTAATATACCTCTTTGATTATCATGCACAGAAGATGAGAGATAATGTGATTAATTACTATACTGTAAATATATAAGTAAAGGACATTTTATAATTAAAATTAGTTTCATTATTTAATATTCATTTACATGTTCGACTTTTAAGGAAATTATAATTCCTTAAATTAATTGTTAAAAAATTAATATAGACTAAAAATAATATTTATGGCATATATTACATGTGTTCTAATATATGAAAGAGTACACATGTGTTCCAATATATGAAAGAGTACACATGTTCTCTAATATATGAAAGAGTACACATGTGCTCTAATATATGTAAGAGTACACATGTGTTCCAATATATGAAAGAGTACACATGTGCTCTAATATATGTAAGAGTACACATGTGTTCCAATATATGAAAGAGTACACATGTTCTCTAATATATGAAAGAGTACACATGTGCTCTAATATATGAAAGAGTACACATGTTCTCTAATATATGTAAGAGTACACATGTGCTCTAATATATGAAAGAGTACACATGTTCTCTAATATATGTAAGAGTACACATGTGCTCTAATATATGAAAGAGTACACATGTGCTCTAATATATGAAAGAGTACACATGTGCTCTAATATATGAAAGAGTACACAATACTACACATGATTTTATTTGGATGTTTACGGTAAATATCTCAAAACACATCATTTGCAAGGGACACATATAAGTCACATTAGGACATGGAGGTTAAGACTTTTAGTAGAAGTGTCACTAACCTCCATTATCTATACACTTTAACTATATTTTATCCCATAAAGATAAGACGTTTTCTAGTCTCATTATATTATTAAGTACAATGAAAGGATTTTCCCGACTCTTATTGCTTCATATTCAGTCATTTTTGTGTCAATGAATAAATAAATTCATGCCGTGAATTTGTTTACCGAGGGAGTCAACTTCCTACCTCTTTTATTTGTATGCGCTGAAGGTGTTGACGTCTGCCCTTTGATTTAACTTGCGCCAGACACGTTTGCTTCGTGTTTACCACCATAAACACATTAAATGTTATACGGGAAGAGTAGACAGAGGAGTGTCAGAGACACTAAGTCATAAAACCGAACACGAAATGCTTTTAAATCATAGATTTTAAGATTTATAAGAACATCATAGAAATGAAATGGTATCTAATACTATATACCGCTGGTGTAGAACCATTCAGTGCTGTTTAATTCTCTCCGCCTATAATATTATCGGAATCTATTTTTTTAAAGCATATTGTCACAACCCTAGTCATAAAACAGAGATGGTGACGAATGAAGTTTGAAATTAGAATGTGTTTGGGATGACAAGATTGTTTATTCTAGTGCCACCCAGGTAACAAACTGCTTGGGGAACAGTGTTCCAATATATTGTTACAACAGTGTCCCAATAATGTTTACAGCATTGGCCCGATTTTGTAACAACATTGTCCTATTATTATTACAACATTGTCCGAATATTGTAACAACATTGTCCTAATAATGTACAACATTGTCCCAATATTTTTACATTTTCCCAATATTGTAACAACATTGTCCTAATATTATTTAAACAATGTCCCAATAATGTTACAACATTAACAAAAATAGCAAAAAAAAAATACCAAATAGCAAAAAACATTGCTATTTGGGCGTTTTATTTCATGAAACCGTTTTTATGAGATCGGAATTTTCATCAAAATTACAGTAGTATAACTTCGATTCGATATTGCAGATTGTTATTTAATGGAAAATAGCTTAGAAACTTCAATATTTTTAGCATCACTATATTATAGTTCGATAAATATGAAATTGATTACATTTAACTCTTTGTAAGATCACAAATTCATTTTTTCAATTAAAATAAGAAGATATATACGTACAAAAATCTTTCACACTATAAAATTTCGATAAATTTGAATTTCGATTGAACTGAATTATTTTTTAATATCTCGATGAAAGTTAATATATATTTCATATATTTTTGCTCGAAATGTTTTCTCTTATGAACATACAAAAGGCGTATTCGTTTTGTGAGATGAGATATTTATATTACTTTTAGTTTTATCTTTATTTTAATTTCCGTTTGCAAATCAGAGTCGCTTGTATATGAACAAATGATTGCTCTAAAATATTCTCCGTGAAGCGAATCGAGTGCAATGTTTTAATTGCAGGATGTGAGGGTGCAATCAACCGTAAAGCAGACTGTTTCAAACAAAGAAGAGGGGAGCGAGAGGTAAAAACACAGTCGCGATAAATATATCGCAAAAAAGTCGCGGTAAAAGTTCGCAAAAAACGCGCGAAAAAAGCAGAAGATTTAAAAGAGAGAGATAAGAGATAAAAATCAGAGTCGCGAAAAAAAGCGGTAGAAGATAGAAAAAAAAATTGCGGTAAAAGTTCGAAAAATGTCGCAGTAAAAGTTTGAAAAAATGTCGCGATAAAAGTTCGAAAAATGTCGCATTAAAAGTTTGAAAAAATGTCGCGGTAAAAGTTCGAAAAATGTCGCGAAAAAAGTAGACGATTTGATTAAATTTATACTCTACAGATCGTATTATATTTATCGTCAAATATTATTTTATTAGACTTTGTCGCCTGGGTTTTGTGTCGGGAATGTTCAACGAGAAATGGGTGATTTAAAAATACGATGAATTAAGATTTCATTTTCACTGACGTATTAATTAATTAATAAATAGATGATCTTTCTATTAATTGATAATAATCATCTGTCGAAAGCTGACGATCAGCGGTTACAATTTACCGACTGGGTATGGGTGAAGAGTGAGTTGCCAAGTAGTGAATTGCACACACCATTTCACTTCATTCACTATAGTGAGAAAGAAAGAAACTAGTAATTAGGAGTGATAAATAAGCATGGGGAGAGTGAATGGAGAGGAGGGAGAGTGAAGCGGAGAGTGATGAGGAGAGTGAAGAGGAGGGTGAAGAGGAGAATGATGAAGAGGAGAATGAAGAGTTATATACAATACGCAAAAATACCAAAGAAATTACGTATATTAAAGTGTAGAGCTATATAAAATGCATAAATAGTAAAGGGTCTACCTAACACTTGTGAGTAAGGGCTCTGAGTGGTAGATAGATCCTTTACTCTATTTCCCTTAGCCCTTTAACGATCACTGGCCTTTGGGAGGACATTAGAAAAAACATCAAATGATGTCTAAATTCAGTCCGTAAAAATAAAAAATGAATTTACAAAATATTCTTAAAAGGTTATATATCTAATATTGTGATATCAAAAAAAAAATATGTACTTTTCAATAAAAAAAAACACTTTTCTATCAAAAAGAAAATACTTTTCTATCAAAAAAAAAACTTTTCTATCAAAAAAAAACTTTTCTATCAAAAAAAAAACTTTTCTATCAAAAAAAAAACTTTTCTATCAAAAAAAAAACTTTTCTATCAAAAAAAAAACTTTTCTATCAAAAAAAATCCTTCTTATCAAAAAAAAAAATACTTTTCTATCAAAAAAAAAACTTTTCTATAAAAAAAAAAACTTTTCTATCAAAAAAAAAAACTTTTCTATCAAAAAAAAAAACTTTTCTATCAAAAAAAAAAACTTTTCTATCAAAAAAAAAAACTTTTCTATCAAAAAAAATACTTTTCTGTCAAAAAAAATCCTTCTTATAAAAAAAAAAAATACTTTTCTATCAAAAAAAAAAATACTTTTCTATCAAAAAAAAAAAAACTTTTCTATCAAAAAATAAAATGACTCGAGCGTTAAAGTGTCAATCGGTTTAATAAAGGTATTAGCGATGTAGTAGTAAGGTATGTAAGTCACACACTACAAGGTTCAATTCTATCAATGATGTTCATGGTGAAAGGACCCTTTGTTAATTAGTAGAGCACACTGTCATCGAGCATGCACCGAGTAGCTTTTCTGCATACTGAGCATTTCTAACTTTAACAAACCATTGCTATATAATATTTCCTTGAAACAATATTGTAAAAATGAGGTAAATGAAGAGTTTTGATACCATTTGGAAACTTTAAAAATAAATATTTAAAAAATGACTGAAATAGTCGATAAATTTGATAAATTTAACAAATATGTGTTATACACATTAAATCAATCTAACCATCATAAGAACACATAATTAAAGACCTATTTGAACGCTACGATAAATTGGAGCGATTTATCGTAATGAAGAGGTTGTTACAATTTATCAGTACGTGTAAACAGGAGATCGTAGCGATTTATTGGAGTTGGAATTGGACGACAAATTTAAACGTGTAAACAGGGTTTACACAAGAAACCATAATGTTTTTTCCATAACAGCTGGTGAAAAAATAATATAGCGTGTAAACACTGTCTCAACCTTCCGATAAATTGTTACAATCTCTGTGTTCAATAAATCGCGACAATTTATCGTAGCGTGTAAACGGGTCTTTGATGACATGTGGTTATGCCATTTTAAAATCATGTCAAATAGAGATTGTGTACATATTTAATGGACCAAATCATATCCATATGTCAATTACCATACTTATAACATGTGTTTACCATATGTGTGCATGATTTTCCACATTAGTTGCAACAGATCAAATACCATATTTATAACATATGTTAATCGTACGTAATTTACTATATTTACATATAGATCATCATATGTAATACATTAATACATATAGTATCCATTTTCAAAAGGTATATAGGGTGCCATATGGTATACACATGTTTTAAATGAGTAAATACCACATGGTATACACATGTTTTAAATGAGTAAATACCACATGGTAAACACATGTTTTAAATGAGTAAGTACCACATGGTATACACATATTTTAAATGAGTAAGTACCACATGGTAAACACATGTTTTAAATGAGTAAGTACCACATGGTAAACACATGTTTTAAATGAGTAAGTACCACATGGTATACACATGTTTTAAATGAGTTAATACCACATGGTATACACATGTTTTAAATGAGTAAATACCACATGGTATACACATGTTTTAAATGAGTAAATACCACATGGTATACACATGTTTTAAATGAGTAAGTACCACATGGTATACACATGTTTTAAATGAGTAAGTACCACATGGTAAACATATGTTTTAAA
>CANNZV010001734.1:157769-186878 GCA_947561585.1 Caprella mutica
ATCATAGTTTTTCGTTATATATCCCAAACAATAATACCATCAATGTTTACCGTAATGGACTATAACAAATAGAGTCTGACAAACAAATCCATTGCACTTTCAAAAGAGAAAAGTTACATTTTGATATTCTTTCGATAGCTAGGTTTATATCAGGTTCTGTTTTTTTTTTCCAGGTAATAAAAATGATAACCGTCATTATTTCTCGCTATTTTTCGCAATAAAAATGATTGCTTATTTTTGTATTTGAGGCTCAGTACTTATTTTTAAAGTTAATATAACCTATTGTAAAAATTGTTTATTGGAAGAGTAACAAATATAATATTACTGAATTTAATTAGAAATTATATGTTATCATATGTATGTAGCATCTCATAATTAAACTAAAGATTATAGTTATAACGTAAAATAATTATATCTAATAAGGAAAAAGAATTTTATATTACATATCATTTGACTAAAGAATATAGAGCGAAGAATTGATGACCTAATATATATGGAAATAGAAATCATTCTAATAAAACTAAGGCAATTACCATAAAAATGCAGTTAAAGGTCAAACAACTTTTTTCTTTCATTTTATAACATTAACTAATAGACATACATTATTTTTGACACATTCTAGAAATTATGCATCTTAATATAATGAACAGCTGATAAATTAGGGTTAAATGGATAAATAGTCAGTTGTACCGCTAGATGGCGTTGCTACAGATTAATAATATTTTTTTTTTATTATTGTTGTAGCCGATTAAGTATATTCACATTTCAATTAAAATATAGAAAAATATTAAAGATCATCAAAATTAGTACACAAATTTTTTATTCACCTACAGAAACTGAGATGATTTCATAACCTCCTGAAATATGTACAACATGAACAGGTGTGCAGAACGTAGTAATTGGTGAAGGTAAATGTTTTGGTTCAACCCCCCGCGGTTGATCTTTAGGGTTGCAAAATAGAGCTGAAATATTGAACCCTAATGTAGACAGCAATTGGTACGAATTGTAATTTATTATGCAGTTACATACCCAGATAGAAAATAATGGTGGGCCATAGAATATTAGCATGTTTTCAGAGTAAGAATAAAATAGATGAATATTTAAATTAAATATTTGGTAAGCATTATATCTGGGTACTAGAATTTAAATTGAAATGGTTGGCTTTAAAAAAAATGATAATGAAAGTTTATAAAGAAATTAATCGTATGAAATTTATTCAACATAATCTTCTATGGCCCACCATACATATTCGCTGGTAAGTTATTTTCATTAGGAAAAATGTACCATCAGTAAGCTTATGTTTGTTTTATGCAATCTCTAAATATTGCAATATTATGTTTACTTGTTTGGCAGCTTAGAGGGAATTGATAAACAATTGCATCACTTTTAATCATCTAATGTACACTCGGTTGAGAAATTATAATCACTAATCATCTGCTTTCGATTAGTGATTATAATAAATGATAAAAAATCATCCGAATGATTAGACGAAAATCCAATCATAATCTATGACATAAAATTTAAAACAGTCTATATCGTTTTCATTGTCGACAAAAAAAAAATTCCCGATGATATTTTTAAAGAACGATATTTTATCATTTTTTATTATATTTTATCATTTTTTATTATATTTTATTTTATTTTATTTTATTATATTTTATTATATTTTATTATATTTTATTCTATTATATTATATTTTATTATATTTTATTGAATTTTATCATTTTTTATTAAATTTTATTATATTTTATTAAATTTTATTATATTTTATTAAATTTTATTCTATTTTATTATATTTTACGATAAAAAAATTACCGTA
Organism: Caprella mutica; assembly: GCA_947561585.1. NCBI lineage: Eukaryota > Metazoa > Arthropoda > Malacostraca > Amphipoda > Caprellidae > Caprella > Caprella mutica. The sequence goes on from CANNZV010001734.1 coordinate 159,589, forward strand.
ATGGAATGTGTCGACAATGTGTCGTTTATAAATTTTTGACTGGGTAACAATTCTGAGACTACCCTGCAAACATTTCCACATGTATACCATGTGGTTTTGTCCACATTATAACAATGTGGATACAATGTTGATTTTTGGAACCTTGGACGATATGTTATACATGTGGTTTCGCCACATGTATAACATATGGAATACACATGTTAACCATAACAAAACCACATAACAGTACCATGTGTAACACATATCAGTACCATATGTTAACCATATTAGTACCATATGTTACCCATATATGTACCATATGTTACCCATATCTGTACCATATGTTACCCATATCTGTACCATATGTTACCCATATCTGTACAATATGTTACCCATATCTGTACTATATGTTACCCATATCTATACCATATGTTACCTATATCAGTACCATATGTTACCCATATCAATACCATATGTTACCCATATCTGTACCATATGTTACCCATATCTGTACCATATGTTACCCATATCTGTACCATATGTTACCCATATCAATACCATATGTTACCCATATCAATACCATATGTTACCCATATCAAAACCATATGTTACCCATATCAATACCATATGTTACCCATATCTGTACCATATGTTACCCATATCTGTACCATATGTTACCCATATCAATACCATATGTTACCCATATCAATACAATATGTTTCCCATATCAATACCATGTGTAACACATATCAGTACCATGTGTAACACACATCAGTACCATGTGTCGATAAATCAAAAAGTTCATACTAATTTTATTGCCATTTCTTACTTTACTGTATATAGCGTATATTTAATTTGCCTGTATATTATTTAGTTTAATATTACATATTGTTATATACAATTTAAATTGAAAGAAATGGGGAAAGAAATGAAGTGGTGATTCCGGAATCGAACTGGGGTCCCTGTAGTTTGCTGTAGTTTTGAGTCTGCGACATATCCAATGAGCCATCCTGGACATGATAGAAGTAGTTTTTTAAAGTTATTATTAGTAAATTTATATTCACTTTAGATAATTTACTTCACATTAGAGCAGGGATGGGCACTTATTGTGTTTTTCAGTGCCGAAATATGGAATAACAGTGCCGTTACCATTTTCTTTCCGTTTTTTTAAATTGCAGGGGATACTGAGTAATTAAAATGAGAGGGCGGGGATAGATTTTACTGAGGTACGTTCAATCGTACATATTTGGAACATAAATATTTGTAGTATATTTATTATTTGAATTAAAAGCAATTAAAAAATGATATATAATTATACTTTTCTTTTTTTACAATAAAAACAAAAATAAGTTGTTTTGAGTAATAAAAATTTAGTAACTTATTCATAAAATCCCAACTTATTAAAAAAAGGAATTAAAAATAATTGCACAAATTCTTACCAGTATAAGAAAGAGAGAGTCGGATAAAAAAAAAAGAGTCGGAAGTAATTTTTTTAAACACCGGCACTACTTTAACAATAAACTAAAAATACCTTATTAACGTATAAAATTGACTATCAAAGTATCAAGGTAATTAAAAATATTCTGTTCTTCAATTATTTTACCATCCACTTTTATATTATATATCCTTGTAATTTATAAAGCAGTCAGGGCTAAATATTCTAAATTTTCTTTGGTAGAAAAGAAAGTACCCTTTCTCTGGTGGGCACGAGTGCTGCTCTGAGTGCCAAAATAGCAATGAGTGCTGCATTTGCCCAACCTTGCTGTAGAGTGTAGATGATATAAGAGTTGTATAGAAAACTAGCATTATCATGGCAGACTACATAAAATATTTTCTTTCTTTTTCAAATATATTCATTATTCAGTGTATTTATTTTCTCAGAACTCTAAATATCAGAACGGATCACTACACATGACTTCATTAAAGAAAAATTGTACTGGAAGAACTTTCATGGAATACAACTAATTTACTATATAGATATTCATAGAAAACAAGGCAATTTGTGGCAAACTAAACTAAATATTTTCACAATAAAAAGTAAGTTCGCTAAACAGGGTTCTACTAAAGAGGATGGTTCACTATACAGGAGTTGACTATAGTGGAGCTCTACTGTAATTATACAATGAATAGATTGATCGTCCTCTTTCACATAATTGTATTTAGAGTTAGAAAATAACAGAAGTTAACCATGTGTAATTTACCACATTACAACCATATGTCAATGCCCATTTCAATAACAGATGTTAACCATGTGTAATTTGCCACATTACAACCACATGCCAAATACCATTTCAATAACAGATGTTAACCATGTGTAATTTACCACATTACAACCACATGTCAATTACCATTTCAATAACAGATGTTAACCATGTGTAATTTACCACATTACAACCACATGCCAATTACCATTTCAATAACAGATGTTAACCATGTGTAATTTACCACATTACAACCATATGTCAATGCCCATTTCAATAACAGATGTTAACCATGTGTAATTTACCACATTAAAACCACATGTCAAATACCATTTCAATAACAGATGTTAACCATGTGTTATTTACGACATTGAAACCACATGTCAATTACCATTTCAATAACAGATGTTAACCATGTGTAATTTACCACATTACAACCACATGCCAATTACCATTTCAATAACAGATGTTAACCATGTGTAATTTACCACATTACAACCATATGTCAATGCCCATTTCAATAACAGATGTTAACCATGTGTATTTTACTACATTGAAACCACATGTCAAATACCATTTCAATAACAGATGTTAACATGTGTTATTTACCACATTGAAACCACATGTCAATGACCATTTCAATAACAGATGTTAACCATGTGTAATTTACCACATTACAACCACATGTCAATTACCATTTCAATAACAGATGTTAACCATGTGTAATTTACCACATTACAACCACATGTCAAATACCATTTCAATAACAGATGTTAACCATGTGTAATTTACCACATTAAAACCACATGTCAAATACCATTTCAATAACAGATGTTAACCATGTGTAATTTACCACATTAAAACCACATGTCAATGGCCATTTCAATAACAGATGTTAATCATGTGTAATATACCACATTGAAACCACATGTCAATGGCCATTTCAATAACAGATGTTAACCATGTGTTATTTACCACATTACAACCATATGTCAATGGCCATTTCAATAACAGATGTTAACCATGTGTAATTTACCGCATTAAAATCACATGTCAAATACCATGTTTTATGTTTATAATTAAATATCTATAACATATGGTTTCAGTATGGTTTTAAACATGTGGTTATGATATTGCGTAACCACATGGTTGACATCTGTTATTGAAATGGTCATTGACATGTGGTTTTAATGTGGTTAATTACACATGGTTAACATCTGTTATAGAAATGGTAATTGACATGTGGTTTCAATGTCGTAAATAACACATGGTTAACATCTGTTATTGAAATGGTAATTGACATGTGGTTTTAATGTGGTAAATTACACATGGTTAACATCTGTTATTGAAATGGTAGTTGACATGTGGTTTTAATGTGGTAAATTACACATGGTTAACATCTGTTATTGAAATGGTAATTAACATGTGGTTTCAATGTGGTAAATTACACATGGTTAACATCTGTTATTTTAGTGTTTAGGTTGTTTCAATGTGGATGATACATCTTAAAAACGTATTGCCATATTATAACCATCCAACCACATGGCATCCATGTGTATGCCATGTGGAAATGTTTGCAGGGTATAACCATGCAAGAGGTTAAATTTGACTTACATTTCTACCACCAGATGGCATTAAAGGTCACTCTACTAGCGTCTGTAGATAGAGTTATAAATTAAAGTAGAAAGGGAAATATTTTACCCTTATATCGTAAACTTTACTTTAACAAGATATTGCATCCATGCATCCCATTGCCTAATGCATTACGTATCCCCATTACATCCATGGTAAATATATTGCATAGCATCATTACATCCCTGTATCCCAATAGAAAATACGTTTTGTAGCCAGATTAAAATCCCTTCATCCTATTACCCAATGCATTGCGCATCCCCATTGCATCCCTGTATCTCAATGCATCCCACTCAGTACAGTGCAAGACTCAGTTCCTGACAATAAGTCTTTGTGACGCTATTTGTTGTTTTAATTAGCTATGCACTAATATAGTATACACACTGCAGTGTTCTAGAACATAGTTCTTAATGCTACACACTGCAGTGTTCTAGAACATAGTTCTTAGTGCTACTCACTGCAGTGTTCTAGAGCATAGTTCTTAGTGCTACACACTGCAGTGTTCTAGAGCATAGTTCTTAGTGCTACTCACTGCAGTGTTCTAGAGCATAGTTCTTAGTGCTACTCACTGCAGTGTTCTAGAGCATAGTTCTTAGTGCTACTCACTGCAGTGTTCTAGAGCATAGTTCTTAGTGCTACACACTGCAGTGTTCTAGAGCATAGTTCTTAGTGCTACACACTGCAGTGTTCTAGAACATAGTTCTTAGTGCTACACACTGCAGTGTTCTAGAACATAGTTCTTAGTGCTATACACTGCAGTGTTCTAGAGCATAGTTTTTAACTATCGTCTTACACTCTGCAGTCACGTTTTAATAACATTTTACCTAACTAGTGTCTTGAATTTCTTCAAAGCATATCTAATTACTTGTAGTTTACTTGTGTTGAAGAACTACTGCGCTTATTTGTTATGTTTTAAGTACATTTACATATACTGTAGGTAACGTATAGAAAAAGAGTAAGTTGAAAATGAATTATTTAAATCTATTTATTCAGTTTTTTTAATTTGAAGGAGAATTATTGATGATAAAGTCTAGTAGTTACACATTTATTAAACAGAAGAATTTTAATTAAATCATACATATGAAAAAACTAGGGTTGTGACAATATGCTTTTAAAATCATAGATCCCGAAAATATTATAGACGGAGAGAATTCAACAGTATTGAATCGTTCTACACCAGCGGTATATATAGTATTCAATACCATTTCATCTCGTCTGTGATATTCTTAAGATCTGTGATTTAAAAAGCACATTGTCACAACCCTAGTAGTAACTAATAACAGATCACATTCTCTCCCCAAATGAACAGAAAGGAAAAGTCTTTTCAATTATCAGGATAAGTCAATAAGTCAAAGTCGTGACTTTGGGTCACAGTTGTTTTGTTCGATAAGATCTACAGAATTGAAAACACTGAGAATTCGTAAAAATTCAGTTAGGAAATGGTAATTGAACTCAGTGGAAAATTATTAATTAAATTAGAGGTGTGATTTGATTATTTTTAAATTTTAATGAGAAAAAATCTGTTCTATGACTGGACTTAAATATTAAAATATAATCTTATAGCTTATTAGATATAGCTAAGTTTATATTTCATTATTCTAGAAAGGAGCAGTCAAAAAGGAAGATGGCTTCATGAACAAAGTCACCTACCACCAGTTGGTGACAATGCTCATGGATGCAGAAGAGCTACTCTGTGAATGCTATCACTTTTAAAAGAAAGTGACGAAAAGGGACACAAGCACTGGTGGCTGCACTCACGAATGCAAGAGAAAAAAGATTGGCCAGCAGCATATTCGGAAAATTGGTTAACTTGGGAACAACTTTCTGATTGACCAACGGTAACACCCACTTCCCGAGTACTGTGACCCTAATTACTGCAACGTTCCCCTTCCTCTAAAAAATATCGTGTCCTCTAATTTAAAGAAAAAGAGAGAGAGTGGACTTATCGTAGATTGGAGAGAGAGAGAGAGAGGAATATGAACAGCTGGTGTAAGGAAAGATTATACGCTACGAGACCTCCTATAACTCTATTGCTTAACAGAGTCACTGTGATGATGTACTATCAGAGAAAAGAGTCACTTTGATGATGTACTATCAGAGAAAAGATTCACTGTGATGATGTACTATCAGAGAAAAGATTCACTGTGATGATGTACTACCGGATAAAAGAGTCACTGTGATGATGTACTATCAGAGAAAAGAGTCACTGTGATGATGTACTATCAGAGAAAAGAGTCACTGTGATGATGTACTACCGGATAAAAGAGTCACTGTGATGATGTACTATCAGAGAAAAGATTCACTGTGATGATGAACTATCAGAGAAAAGTCACTGTGATGATGTACTATCAGAGAAAAGAGTCACTGTGATGATGTACTACCGGATAAAAGAGTCACTGTGATGATGTACTATCAGAGAAAAGATTCACTGTGATGATGAACTATCAGAGAAAAGTCACTGTGATGATGTACTATCAGAGAAAAGAGTCACTGTGATGATGTACTATCAGAGAAAAGAGTCACTGTGATGATGTACTATCAGAGAAAAGAGTCACTGTGATGATGTACTATCAGAGAAAAGAGTCACTGTGATGATGTACTATCGGATAAAATAGTCACAAATCACAATTTTCTAATTTTTATTATTTTCCAATCTTACAAATTTGTTGTCCTCTACTCAGACCTATTATAAAATATCTACAGAAATTACCATTATTAGAGTTTCATTTTGGAAATTAACAAACTGTGACAAATTCAATTAGAGATGCTCTTTTCCGGATGGTAGGTACACCGAGAGAGAAATCTAAGAAGGGCGTCTAGACTCTAAACTAACGGAAATAAAAATTATGGAACCAACCTCATACTTTGGAGAAGTTAGACACACTTTCACTGAATTCTGAACGTACTTGGGAAATATCAATTTATAATAATATTCAACTTTTTGATTTTTAAAAACCCTGTTCAATTATATAATTACAGCATCTAGCTTTGAAAACGTGTGTTCGGTTTGTGTTCATAATACTTGTTTGTCAACGCCATCTAGCGGTACAACTGACTATTTATCCATTTAACCCTAATTAATCAGCTGTTTCATTATATTAAGATGCATAATTTCTAGAATGTGTCAAAATAATGTATGTCTATTAGTTAATGTTATAAAACAAAGTAGAAAAACTTGTAATGATATATAAGTAATTTAATATACTGAATTAATTCACTTTAGTTGAGGTTTAACTTCTGCTTCGGAACCAAAGGTCATATCGCTGACATATATATTTTTTGTAAATTCCTAGTTCCCGTCCATCTTCACGTCCGTATTTCAATTAGGGACCTGAACTAGGAAGGGGGTATTTGGATCACTTCCTAGTTCACGTCCCTAAATGAAATAGGGACGTAAATAAATTAAATACATGAAACTCTAACTAGTAGTCAGAAAGGAAAGTGACTCCATGAACAAATATGTTAAATATATCTCCCAATTCAATCAGTTACTAAACCTGTTCTCAACCCACGTCTGACATTGGTCTGTTGTGAAGAAATGCAAGGGTGACGTAAACAGCTTTACGATATTTTCTTTCCTGAATTGGAAATGATGTCACTGCTTAAATAAAAGCAGTGATCCCAATCGGAAATTTATAATCTGTAGATTGATAATCATAGTCGATAACTATAATCATTTATCGTTAATTCAAACAGTATCGTCGGTAAAGTCCGGCGATGGATGATAAAGTATTAATGTTTTAAATTAAAGAAAGATTACGATTGTATTTTTAGATATAAATGATTCAAAAAAATATAATCGTAAGCAGACGATAAATTTCTAACTGGGAGTTGTTGTTTGGCTTCAGAAGACCATATACCTTACAATTAAAAAAAAGGATGAAAAATGAATAGAAAGAGAAAGCTTTTGATTAAATATACGAATTTAACATTATTCGACTTTGTACGTATGTCATATTGGGTAAAGGATTTATCTTTGATTTCAAATGTTAGGTAGAGCCTTTAACTTATTTGCCCTTAATAATAAAAAATACTATATTTGTACAGTAAATAGAAAAAAAAGTTGATTAGTAGGTTTCCTTTTTTCACGTACATACATTGTAGAATGTAGATGCACCGCATTGTGAAGTGCACACACGGTAAAGTGCACAGCGTAGGCGGGGCTATAATGCACTTATAAGTGTGATGCACTTGCATAACCTAGCTATAATGTTATTCAACATATAAATTTATAGTTAAAAGTAAAGCAAAGAAACTAACCATTTAATGAATTTGAAATATGAGTTGCAGTTCTTGATAATTTTTTATGATCAAAAGGAATGAAGAGAGGGGTTCAACGTCGTACTTGAACACTTACAGTAGTCGGAAAGTGCGTGTTTTCAATATAAGTCATGGAAAAATTCCCTCTTCATATGCACATATCTTCACTGTCCGAGTACTAGGAGTGTCCTAGAGGCTCACCCTGTATGTTCTTGCAATAAATGTAATAAAAATAAATTACTATAAAGTGTCTGTGTAATAAATCAATTGACTGCACAGGAAAATTCACACCTGCTAAAGGGTTGGTTACGAATTATCGGTCGGTTTCACATTTTCGGTCATACATGAAAAAACAATATAATAATTAATATAGTTAATTAATCAAATTACAATATACAATAGAAATTGATAATGCATTAAAAACAGTCAGTCAAACTATATACAGGGTAAGTTCCGAATTATCGGTCAGTTCCACATTTGAGATCGTATCTATAATAAATTAAATAATAATTATAAATATTTTTTCTTACGTGATCGAAAATGTGGAACTGTCCGATATCTCCAAACTATCTCCTATATCATTTAGAGAAAATATTTCCTATAGGACCTAATTTATATGATATATAGTTATATTCTGAACAGTTTATCCTAGCTGTGTCTGCTACCTAATATAACTTGTGCAAGATGTGCCGTACCAATCATAAACAATATATTAACATGGCGAACAAGGAAAATGAGTCAATTACTTACAAAATGAAAACCGTTGTGAATCTATTTATTTATATCTACCCCATGTCCCACTTTCAGTAATTAGGAAAAAGAAGAATTTATTTATAATACACACGGGAATATATTGATATGATATTTTTTTAATGTTTTATTCAATTACTATATGTATTTTATGACACATCAGTCTATGCAGAAAAATAAATTATTCGAAAATGATTTATATGTACAATGCAGGTTGTAGTACAATAATCATTAAATAACTAAATGTAAAATAACGGACCATGTGAAGATTGTTATATTTATATCAATAATATTGAAACCCGTTATTTTTACCGGGTAAGAACACTAGTGTACAAAATAAAGTACAACAGAGATGGGAAACATAAAGGGAGACTGAAGTGAAATCGATTGATACGAAAATAGACAGAGTGCGTCATGCAGAGTGTCATACAGTCGAGATTATCTCGTAAAATGAACACCAAGTGTAGAGACTAGAAGATTATCTCGTAAAATGAACACCAAGTGTAGAGACTAGAAGATTATCTCGTAAAATGCACACCAAGTGTAGTGACTAGAAGATTATCTCGTAAAATGCACACCAAGTGTAGAGACTAGAAGATTATCTCGTAAAATGCACACCATCTGCTACAAGTGTCTACTTGGCTACCATTGCACTCTATATTTGGCACAATGCACTTATTAAAGTGCATTGCACTTCGTTAAGTGCAGTGCACTTCATTGAGTGTATTGCACTTCATTGAGTGCAATGCACTTCATTGAGTGCAATGCACTTCATTGAGTGCAATGCACTTCATTGAGTGCAATGCACTTCATTGAGTGCAATGCATTTCATTGAGTGCAATGCACTTCATTGAGTGCAATGCACTTCATTGAGTGCAATTGAGACAAAGAGCTTCTCTATAGCTATCTTTAGATGTATTTCTATTAACCCTAATTGGTTAGGTAGTTGTGACCAGATGTGTGAGTGCTTGTGTACGTATTGTGTCATGTACGTCATTTATGACCCTATGACAAGGTCAAGAAAAACTGCACACATCTTTTTAGGAGTGTGTGCGTGTGTTGGTATGTATGCGTGACCTAAAGAAAATAAATATGAATGAATATGACAGAGAATTTAAAAAATCAGTCTCCAATCTACGATAAGTCCACTCTCTCTCCAATCTACGATAAGTTCTCTCTCCCTCCAATCTACGATAAGTTCACTCCCTCCAATCTACGATAAGTTCACTCCCTCCAATCTACGATAAGTTCACTCCCTCCAATCTACGATAAGTTCACTCCCTCCAATCTACGATAAGTTCACTCGTTTCCTGTCAATTTGTTACCTGGAAATGCCTACTAACTGACTAACTACACAAACATGCGCTGGAAAAAGATAAAAATACATTCTAACAGTACCTATATCTTAACTTCTTTAAAGAAATATTTTAGGTCAAAGAATAAATTTTATATTTAATGGACACTCCTAAGACAGTTACCTAATTGGAATTTTTAATTAAAAATTTAGAAAAAAAAAACATTTTTCCAATCAGTTCAGAAATGTTTTATATAAATGTTCAACTTAAAATATATTTGACCTCTGTTTTAAATGCATTTATTATATAATGCAGCTAAAAATAACTGCATGAATAAACCAGTTTCTGAATAGTAATTGACTTGTCCGGTCTGAGAGAATCATATTAGGGTAAGTTCTGTGTTATCGAACAGTTTCACATTTTCGATCATCTAAGAAAAACTGTAGTATGTTTTTCTCATATGATCGGGAATGTGTAACCATTCGATAACTTAGAACATACCCTAAAATATATTAATAATTACTCACCACCATGGAGAGAATAGCGATGAATAGAGACCCAGATCGCAGTTCCATGCAGCAACATTTCTTTAGGAGCGTCATTGCGACTCCGTTAATATTAATTAAAACCTAAAAAAATTAACCAACTGTGATGGAGAAAAAAAATACCTAATTTATATTTTAAATTTAGAGAAACGTTGGATATTAATTAAATAAATAGCACAATGTTAACTGTTCAATTGAATATAAGATGCCAGTGAGTAGGGATAATTTTGTGTTCAAAATGCGGTTGCCTGCAAATCATCAACACGGAGCTGCGACACTCACAACCTCTCTAAGGAGCTGCTGAATAAAACTGAGACACACACGATGCAACACATTGCCAAGCCCCGCCCACTACACAAATACACCTGACACACTGCAGTCACAGGTGTATGAGTACACACCTACACCCTGTGTATATATGTAGGTGTAGGAGTGAGCATCCTTTGTAGGGATAAAGTACAACAACGATAGAATAAAGGGCTATATAAAGTAAATGTTTTTATAATAGAAATAATAAATAACTCGCTTTAAATAAAGTAGGGTGGTAAGTTATTCTTATTCCAACATTTATGTAATTATTTATTGATAATAAATAATATATCAACAGTTTGATAGAACGCGTCACAATGAGTGTTTTTTAAATTGTTTAACCTACTGTGACGAAAAAATAATAATCAAACTTTTAATTTAATTCACATCATAATAAGGAATTAATATAATACATATTTAAATTAGCTATATATTTTTCTTATTATATAATAGAAAATGAGAAACTGACAGATAATTCGGGATTTACTCTATTTTTATTTTAAGGAATGAATGTACAAAATAACTTGACGGTTGAAATAACGTTATTTAACTTTTAATACAATGTGGGATAAAAAGAAACTAGTTTTAATTAGAAACCTGTATTTCCAATGTATTTACAGTAGTTAATATTAGTTGCATTGTTGTGCCTTAATTATTTAAACTATTTTTGAATTATTTAATTGTAACTATTTAGTGAAACTCTCGTTTGAAACTAACTATCAAATATCCATTAATTAGGGAAAACTTCAAGTTATCGACCAGTTTCACATTTCCGATCATAAGAAAAAAGTATATTTTAATAATTATGTTTTTCATTCCTATCCATCATGGATACCAATTAAAATAAATAATTATATATTTTTTCTTATGTGATCGAAAATGTGGACCCAGCCGATAACATGGAACTTACCCTATTAAGATATCACTTAAATAGAAAATAAATAATATATCTATTCAAACACAAAGAGTTATTTACTATTTAGTTGCTAAGGCTTTAAAAATTACTAAATATTTTCAAGTGAATCACATTCCGTTGTAAGCTGGACCACCGCCTGGCTCAGGAACAACCTGAAAACAACAAACAACTTTCAAATAAAACAACAAACAAAGAACAGGAATAAAATAATTGGTCCAAAAAATCAGTTTCCTAATTTCTATTACAGCAAAACCTCGTAGTGGACCAGAGTTACGTTCCAAGTAAGAAACTCACTTTATTAGTTTCCTACTAGACCAAAATCGTTTTCTTTAAAAGTAAAGCAGTGATATTTCAATAGCTCTATTTGTTTATGATAACTTAAATGACAAATTAATAGTGACTACCATACCAATTTTGAAGGGAAACACATTTAGAAATAGTATGATTTTTTTTGTTTCAATTAAAATGAATATAATATTTTTTTCATTAAATTATCATTTTATGAAATTTTAATAGTCTTGTTTGGGACTCTGACTCGAGCCCGTGAGTAGCGCCACCGAGAGCTCTCTCTCCCACGGACATGCCATCTTCACTGTATCTAGTTTTCGGTAATTTTTCACATCATTTTTTTAACACAGACTCTACCATTAAATATGAAACCGATTCCGCCTTATGTTTTATACTAAAAACAGCATAAATAAATATGATACATCATTCAAATTAGAGATTTATCTTTAAAACAGTATTGTAATTATTAATCCTTGTAATATTTACATTAGAATAACAGTCAGGTAACAAAAATTGTGTTTTGTCTAGTACGAGGTTTTTTCCAGTACAGTTTCAAAAATTTCTTGGTCTAATAGGAGGTTTATCTACTACGAAGTTTTGCTGCATTTTCAAAATAACCGTGTAAGAAAGTTCTTTCAAATTAGATTTTTATGTAATGTTGAGAAATTAAAAGTGAATTAAAAAAGAAGCAAAACAATAAAAACAGCAAAATGTTGAAGTAGCTGGTAGCAGTAAATTATATATTAACACTAGGACTATCAAACAGTCATTTGGACTGATTTTACATTAAAAACATTCCGAGAATCATAAATTATTATTGGCAGATTTTTAAATTAAGGAGATAGCGTCTCCTTATAATAAACATAAAAGAAATCAAGTAGCTATCTACCGATACTAATTTATGAGATTATATACCTAGCTGCAATTGTTTGAAAAGTAAAAGGCAGTTAAATTGACTTCTTGGTAATTCTACTATAAATTGAAAAGCTTTCAAATAATTATATCATTGAATATATGATAATCTCTCTGAGAGAAAGTTATGTTGAGGCCATAGAAGATTATGATCTTCACTTAATCTTCTATGTCCCCACCAAGTTTTTTCCCTTGGTTAAATTAACTAATGACTATTAGTTGTCTGAGAGCTATCTAATTTTTTTTTCATAATTAAAAAAACTGACGTTTCCATTCCATCTAGAATCATTTTCAATGTTCATCTGTAATGCAAGTTTAAAAAAAGTTACACAAAATCTAATGGAGATAAAAGAAATCTAAAATTTAAAATAGTGAGAGAGATTAATTTAATTTTATTAAGGGTGGCCTATTTCAACCACCATCAGTTCCCTCACCCAGTTGATGTTCTGTGAAGGGCATTTGATGTCGCAGGTCTTGCAGTGAATGCAGTTCTGTGCATTTATCTGCAGTCTCTCCCCCTCTCCTGACTCATCAGGCACGTACTCGTACACACCAGCGGGACAGAAGCGACCCTCAGGCCCACCGTAAACACCAAGGTTGTTATCCACAGGCACCTGGGGAAAGATGATACTCAGGTTTAACGAGTGATTTGTGTTCACAAGATACAGAAGTTTAAAAACATGTTCATTGGGACACTTACAGTACTCGGAAAATGCATCATAATGTAGGGTAAGTTACGAATTATCGATATAAGAAAAACAATATAATAGTAGTTAATATATTTTAATTGGTATCACTGCAGGTATCATGGATCCAATTAAATTAAATAATTATTATATCGTTTTTCTTACGACTGAATATGTAAAACCTACTAATAATTCGTAACTTATCCCATGTTATTTTATTTTTTATAGGCCAGATTGATTCATGGACTATCTTTTAAATGTTTAAAAAGACACTAGCTATTTTCCATTAAAAGGTAGTGTTAACCCCCACTTTCCAAGTACTGAGAGTATCCCCACTAGAGTGAGAGCACTAGACCCACCGTGTCACTTTTGAGTGTGAGATGAGCAGGTTGGTCATGGTCGTGGTTGGTGTTGGTGAGAGAGACTGAGGTCAGAAGGTCAAAGCTGATGGCACCGTCTGGACGAGGGTAGTCGATTGGTTTGGAGTCTTTGGCTGGCTTGAGAGAATCTGCGTCAGTGCCTGGAGAGGGGAAAAGAAATCAATTAAAGGCTGGAGTTGTCGACAAAGACTTGAGTTCGATAAAAGGTCAAGTTGTTGATAAAGGATACACAAAGTTCCTATAAATTATATAATTAAATTTAATCTAATTTCTCAAAACTTAAAGGATTCATAATGTTACTCTGGATAGAAATCATAGAAATTGAGTAATCTTTCAAGAGAATATTGTTAGCTAGTTACATAGGAGAATATTGTTAGCTAGTTACATAGGAGAATATTGTTAGCTAGTTACATAGGAGAATATTGTTAGCTAGTTACATAGGAGAATATGATGCTAGTAACATAGAAGTGATAGAGTTACCTAGGTGTTACATAAGAGAATATGATGCTAGTAACATAGAAGTGATAGAGTTACCTGGGTGTTTCAGAGTCCATGGTTCTTTCCCTCTTCCTAACATGTAAAACAGTCCGGTGTAGATCATACCTCCCCACAGACCTGCAATGTGAATTACCATAAGATTTAAAAAAGCATAATACTTATTTATATTTTCAAAAATAAATATTCAAGCCCCTACGAAATTTATAAAAAGAATTTTTTGTGGTAAATAATGCAGCAATTGCAGAGTAGCTAAAAAAATGTAGGGAATAGAAAAGGCCTAATTCAGAGATAAAACTAATCAATTAGCAAACACAATTCCTGCTAAAGCTCAAAGTTATATATTTATATATATTTCATTCATTATTTCTGATAAAAGTTTTATTTTCATAAATATTATTTTTCATAATCTCAAGATCTTAGTAGTGAATATTTGCACAATAAAATGATTCATTAGCAAAAGAGGTAACAAACAAGACCTCATTTTCAGTCACTATGCTCATGTACTCACCAAGAGAAGAGTGGAAAGATGGTCTCACGTTCCTAGAGGCGTGTAATTCTTTCCACACCCACGAGTCCCTGAGAGTGTCTTCGTACTGAAGGGGGTTAACTGTCTCTGCCTCACTGTCCTTCTCAATGTTCTCAAACACAGCCTCAGCAGCCAGCATGGCACTCTTCATTGCTGTGTGCGTACCCTAAAGAAAAAAATAATAAAAGTAATCGCAGAAACTAATATAGGCTAATGGCAATAGCTTATTCAAAATGCTAGTTAATGTAGTTAAACTCCTGAGTTCGTCCATTAAACGCAAAATAATTAATTCAAATGGAACAAAATGTTATGATAAATATTTTGATTGTTGAATAAAACCTTGATCTTGATAGATATTTAATAATTTCATAAATTTAATTTAAGAAAAATGCTTGGTGCCTTAGTGTTCTTAACACCTGAAGATGTTGTTGGAGTTGATGAAAATTTATATGAGGATTTCAATTGAGTTTTCTAACTACTTTGTAGCTACGCACATTAGAATAAAACAGGGAAGACAAAACCAACGTGAAACACGTTATATTCAAATGATTTTTGGAGTGTTCAAGAAATAGCATCCTAATATTTGGTGGAAGAGTTAACCCCAACTTAAGGAATTCAAACAAAGAGAGGTGACACACAGAATGAAAGGTCAAAATATCGAGATATCGTCAAATAAATATAAAGCTAGTATGCAATGCACTCCGAATGAAACATTTTTTTGACAAATATTGCATTGCTGAAAATGTCCAGCTATTCAATTCAAATATTTGTTCAAGTTATTTTTTCTTTTTCATTTTTAATTATAGATAACATAATATATTAGCTAGCTACATAGTAGAATAAATTTTTCATCAACAGTTATAACTGCTGAATATATGTGTTATTTTCATATAACCAGATTTTATGCTACTGCAATTATCGAAGAAAACGGACGAATTTTAAGTGGACAAAATTCACCCTACAAGATATAGCTACTCTTGCTACATTTGTGTTCAAAGTTACGATTTGATTAATTGGTGGAAGGTGATAAAAGTGTACCTACCCTAAACTTCAACCACAAATTTATGGTAAAATGTTGGACCCTGAATACTTATGGAAGTGACTATTGAAATCATACGGACTGAATCCTTACCTACATCATATTGATAAGCGTGTTTCACTATGAGTTGACTAAATTATTGATATTAATGTAGCTAGTTAGGTATATATATTGATTCTTTAGAAGAGGATTTAAAATAAAAAGTAACTCAAAAAAAGTATTTACCTACATAGTTCTTATTCAATCATTAAAAAGAATTTGGTTTTAGCAAGAGAAAATTTTTCTCGACCTACCTTGATTTTGGGCACGTTCATGAATCCAGGACTGCATCCCACCAAGCACCCCCCGGGGAAAGTAAGTTGGGGAATAGACTGGAGACCTCCTTCGTTAAGAGCACGAGCACCATACTGCAGTCTGTGAATTAATTGTTCTAGTATTTAATGGGAAAAGTATTGTCTTTAAAAAAATTGGATCATTGCATAGAATGAGCAGCTAGCTATATAGTTAATAAAGAATTATTAAAATTTAATTAAAGCAGTAGAGGGTTTAAAGTCTGCTTCACACACAAAGGCCATATTGCTGACGTCAAAAGGAAATTAAATACAAGGGACTGGAAGAAATAGTCAGAAAAAGTAGCCCCATGAACAAAGTCACCACCACCATCAGTGACAATACTGCAGAAAAGCTACTCCGTGAGAACAGGCAATGGCAATCACCAAGGAATGTGGATAGCTAGTTAATGAAGCCTACAAGTCTACCTAACACAAAATCTAAGACCTCGTAGTTGAAGAGCATAACCCTAGCGCTATCCTCTAAAATTGCAAGTAGCGTTAAAAAAAGATAAAAGTGAATTAAACAATAAATAATTTAAATATCTTTCCATTAAAAACATAAATTAGATCCCCACCTCGTTCCACCCCTCAAAATGGGCTCAATGCTGGGATGGTGTTTGAACCTCTGCAGCTCCTTGAAAGGACTGAGGTAGGGGTTGGAGTAGTCCAGACCCATCACCAGACCCAGAGCTACTAGGTTCTCATCACTGCCATGGTCTGTGAGGTGGTAAAGGAAAGAGCCTCCGTATGTGTTTCTGTGAAAAAGAGTTAGAGTTATCAATCACAGTCATAATGGCTGTACACACGTAAGGTTTTTTTAGTCTTTCCACCAGACTTCTTGCTAAGCTCCTCCTACTTTTTCTACGAGAATATAAGAAAAAACGATATAATCGTTATTATAAATAAATAACAATTAAATCATCTTTTTCTATATTCTCGTATAAAAAGTAGGAGCTTAGCAAAAAGTCTGGTGGAAAGACTTAAAAACCCTATGTGTGTAGCTACGCCCAATAAACAGCTTTACAATATAAAATTAATAGGTAGCTAATTTACAGGTGGTTAGCTATTTAGTTCTATATTTGATTGAATCTAATTTTATAGTCAATTTATGAATTTGATGGATGTATTCATTTTTCCCTATCTAATATTCTTTAGCTATCTAACTTTTCCATATTTTCATAACGAAACATCTTCAGTTTCAGAAGTTATTCTCTTCTCTTTCTTTAGTAGCTAGCTACATACCCATACTTCATTTTCTGATTAGTACCTACCTATCAAGGGGCCATCCCACAGTGTGTTCAATAGTTCCAGGGTGGTGGTTCTCTTTCTTCACCTGCCACAGTTCCTTGAGACCAATACCGTAAGTCTGAGGCTGGCAGTCTTCCCTCAGGTTGAACTTACTGTAGAGCTGCTTAGCCAAGTGACCGTGACAGCCCTCGGCAAAAATAGTGCACTTGGCGTGAAACTCCATACCGCGCATGAAGGTAGACTGGGGAGAAGGAAATGGATTTGATAAAGAAGATTAATTTCTTTTGCAGAGTTGCTAGCTATATCATTTAGCTGAAAACATTAATTATTGTAGCTATCGTTTTTTCTTATATGACCGAAGATGTGAAACAACCTAGGATTTGTAACTAACCATATATGATATCTCATATATATTTGTATTAACTGTTGTCATTCTTACTTTAGGGGAGCCATCCTTAGCAATGCCAGAGTCAGCAGTAGCCACTCCCTTCAGTTCCCCTTTCTCATTGTACAGCAGTTCAGAAGCAGGTTGGCCAGGATAAACCTCCACCCCCAGAGCCTCGGCCTGCTCTCCTAGCCATGACACCACGTGACCTAGTCTCACTATGTAGTTACCCATGTTGTACATAGGCATGCCTGAGAAGGGAAATGTCATTTGGATTAGTGATATGAGAATTATTTAATAAATGGTATGGATAATTTTTTAAAGCAAATTTTATAAGAAAATAGAAAGAATGAATTCAAATGAAAAATAAAAATGGATGAATTTTCCCAGGAAAAAATATATAAATGAATTTTAAAAAATTAATGAATTCAATAGCTACATAGCTATAAAAATAATGAATTTTAAATAAAAAATAAGAAATGATAATAATGAATTAAATTATGATAATTATACTCATTTCTTACCTGGGAAAATAGGCACAGGAATTCTTCCCTTTTCAGTGAGTATGGCAAACTTATCATGAGTGACAGGGGTGTAAATAGGTGCCCCCATTTCCTTCCAGTCGGGTAAGAGTTCATCCAAAGCATGTGTTTCTAAGCATGCTCCGGAGAGTGTGTGCTGACCTGAAAGAAATAGATAGAATTAATCTCACAGAGTAGCTATGCTATTTTTTCTCTCTACTCACTAGTGCCTTAATACCAATTTGAGAAAATTGAGTCGAGATCTATCATAACCAGGTAGCTATCCTGAGTGACAGGTGAAACTCATCGGAGCAAAAATTACAAAAGAAATTACGGTACAATTTCATTGAAGATAATTCTAGCTACTCACCAATCTCAGCAGCTTTTTCCAGAACAACAATAGTCATTTCCTTCTCTGCTTTCTGTGCCAGTTGAGCTAATCTGATGGCTGCCGAGAGACCGGCAGGACCTCCTCCAACTATCACGACATCAGCAGGGTAGGACTCCCTTTCCATTTCCACCTCTGGCAAAGAAGAGGGAGTTACAGTGAAACTCCTGAGTTATGAGGTATTGGTTACTTCATAACTCAGAACCACTTCCTATCTCAGGTGCACTAGATAGTTTTCTATGATTAAGATCATAGAAAACTATGATCTTTGAGGGATAACTATGACACAATTCTTGACGTAGCTATATCATTTTCTATAATTTAAACATAGAAAACTAGCGACTTCATAACTCAAGTGCATTTCATAATTCAGGTCCTTCATAACTCAAAAAATTCATAACTGAAGTGTTTTACTGTATATTTCTTGAGCTCCTAGTATCAGGAATAGCTACATATTCCAAATATAATTTGAGGTAATATTCATTAGGTAGCTAGCTATTAAATAAATAAAAAATGATGGGTATTATAAGGTTACCTAGATTATTAACAGAGTAAATGTAGCTAGCTAACCAAGATACAAACAAAAATATACAGAAATGAACTTTTATAGATATAGATTTGAATGGCAAGATATACTTTGAAAGGGTTAACATGGTCAGTGCTTTCCAAAATCTTTTCTAAAAGTGCACAAAGTGTACTAGCTACTGGTAAACAAAGTGATCAAGTTGATGAAAAAAGAAAATTGAACACTACCTACCCAAATGTAAGTTAAGAATTTGTGAGTAAATTGTTTGTGTTCAATGTGTTAAATATATAGCTAGCTATGTAATATTTTCAATTAATTACTAACCTTTCCATCTCTCATCAGTTTCTCTGGGGTGAATAGTATAATGAGTTGTTATTTTAGGGGCGGCAGAAGCAGCAGAGCATCTTCTTACTTGCTGTAAACTGATGCTAGAGGACACTCTCTGCCATCTGAAAGCTGAACAATGGGATATTATTTGCATGATCGATCACTAGCTATAGAATGTGACATTAAAGGTACAATTAGGCTACTTTAGTGGCTTCTCAGTGAATATGTACATTGAAGTCAATGATATTCTTAATTCATTAGCTACATTATGCTATTATTTTCATTTGTTAAAGGAAAATCTGAAAAACAAATAAAAGGCACAATAGATTGAGCTAGAGAAATTTATAGATATATCTTACCTCTTTTATATACATTGGTAGCAAGTCTTGATGCCATGGTTATTTAATTTATAAAATAAAGAGCTAGTTGAGGGATTTACAATTAAAATAAATAGATAACTGATTAAAATAATTAGCAAGCTACCAGCTAGCTTTATAAAATTGACCTTTACCTATTTAAATTTATCTGAAATAAAATAATTAAAAGGTTCAATAATGATAATGATGCAATAGCACTAGCTATGAACACAATTGCCAAATCAGTGTTACAGGTAAATCATTGACAATATATAATCAGAACTATAACTACTACAACTCTATTAGCTATATATTTTTTTTTTTGTCTTGTCTACACTTCAAACCAGTTAGGATTACATGTCCAGAAGCCCCCTCTGATTTTTCTGAAAATAAGTGTGAAAAGCAGCCAGATTTACCTTTCCTCTAAAATATAAATTGCAATTTAGACTCATAATTAATGGTAATAGAGGAATTGGTAGTAAAATTTCCCCAATTTTTGGAAATCAGAATTCACACAAAATATTTCTCAAGTGACTTTTAAGTGACTAACTATGATGAAAAGAATATAACTACATTGAACAAGCTTTGTGCAGACAAGTAATATTAATAAATAATAGCTAATTAGGCTTAATTTAGCTACAATCAATCTAAGAGAGTAAGTAATATGCCTACAGCTACTTAATAATCCTAACTGGATGATAATTATTTATATTATTACTATGGATATTCCTACTGCAGTATTGCATAATATTAATAGCAAGATATTTCTATTATGATGATCCCTGTTTTTGAAAAATAGTCTTAACTTTCGAGTGAACATTTTTTTTTAAAGAAATCAATCTGCAGTGTTAGAAACATTTTCTATGTTCATAAACAATTTCAGAATTTCTCTCCAGCTAGTGTTAATTAATAATTAATTAATTATTAAATTTCACCAACTTGTCAGTGGAATTTTTCCCCTTTGAAGATATTATTCTAGCAAAGTCTGTGGATTTTTAGCCATTTATCCTATGTAAGTATGTTACCATTAAATTTTGGTGGCCACTAACAAAAATCCACTAACTTTGCTAGTCCACTAACTTTGCCAGTATATTATTTTTGAGGAGAAAAAATTCCACCAACATGTCGGTGGAATTTACCATGAAATACAGACTGGAATATCTGGAGACTAATTGTGCATGCTTTGCAGACTGGGTGCCGCCGGGCCGCCCCCCGTCCCCGAATCCCCCTTGGGCCAGGTCATAAACAAATAACAATCATGAAGTGTGCAGAACAACAAACTAGCAGATACAACAAACTACATAAGTTATTTATGTTAAGATCATCAATAGAAAGTACAGTGGTGCGCCGTATTGTAGTGCGCCGTAATGTGGTCATTGTGGTGTGCCGCTCAGCTTTTAGATACTGTTGGACATACCTGAGTTTTGACCTTTTGAAATCTAAGCCAATTAATTGGCTTCCAGTCTGCAGAAACTGATAAATTGTTCGTAGAGATCTCTTATTCTGTTCGTAGCAAAATTAATGTAAATATAGGTAGAGATTAATTCAGAAGTGTTCGTAGCAGAATTAATGTAAATATAGGAATTAATTCAAAAGTGTTCGGAGAGAATATCCCAAATATCTCCCATATTCTGCAGACTGGATTGGCTTTAACTGACATAGCTACTCAGTAACATGGAATACAGACTGGTATGCAGACTGGGATTCTTTCAAAAAGCTTGAAAAAAACTAGCTAGGTTCCAGGGGGTACGTAGAAACACCGAAACAGACCGGAACGGACCAAAACGTAGTCAAATATGTATGTTAAAGAACTGTTTGCATCATTTTAAATGCTCAATGAGGTTATATATTGCCAAAGAACAATTGGTTGAACACCGGCACCGACCAAAATGAACCAAAACGTACCGAAACGGAGTCAAATAAGTCTGGTCAAATATGGATGCTTGAATACTGTTTGCATCATTTTGAATGCTCATGGAGGTTATTAAAGAATGAATAGTTGCATTAACATATAAAGAGGTTAATAAAGAAAAACGTACATAATACGTAAGTTTGTACTTATGTAATAAGTACATTTTTTTACTCATGTAATAACTAGCTAATAAGTATGTTTTTCTTCATTAAGCTCTTTATATGTTAATGCAACTGTCACGCACGTTTGAGTGATCTGAAATATCGACCGATTTCACTGCGCAATCTGTTGATCAACAGTTTGTGCAGCCATCGATCGATAGCGCAACCATCGATTGATCCCTGCGCGTTCGAATGATATGATTTTTTTAGTTTGTAGTTCAAATTGGCACATTTTATAGCGTATATCAATCGATAGCGCAACCATCGATCGATTTCTACTCGTTCGAATGATACAGGTTTTCTTTGTTTATTCATTTAATTAATTGTTTTGTTTTTATTATAATTTTTTTTTTTTTTTATATTTAATAAGTCGACCATCAGTCGAAATTGTTGCTCTATTAAATATAACAATTAGATGAATAAACTAACAAAATCCATATCATTCAAACGCGAACAATCGACTGATGGTTCCCAATTAAATGTAACATTAGATGCATAAACTAACAAAATCCATATCATTAAAACGCGCAAGAATCGACTGATGGTTGACTTATTAAATATAAAAAAAAAAATTCCAGTAAAAACAAAACAATTAATTAAATGAATGAACAATTAATTAAAAGGAAACCTGTATCATTCGAACGAGCAGAAATCGATCGATGGTTGCGCTATCGATTGATATACGCTATAAAATGTGCCAATTTGAACTACAAACTAAAAAAAATTATATCATTCGAACGCGCAGGAATCGATCGATGGTTGCGCTATCGATCGATGGCTGCGCAAACTGTTGATCAACAGATTGCGCAGCGAAATCGGTCGATATGGCAGATCACTCAAACGCGCGTGACACAACTATTCATTCTATAATAACCTCCATGAGCATTCAAAATGATGCAAACAGTATTCTAGCATCCATATTTGACTCCGTTTCGGTCCCTTCCGGCTTCCAGTACGCCAGTCTGCAGAATATGGAACATTTTTCCAAGACTCTCTGAGGGAATTTTTGATTGAATTTTTAGAAATTGGAGATCTCTGCAGGAGATCTTGAATTAATTCCTATGTTACCATTAATTTAGCTGCGGGAGATTTTGAATCAATTCCTATGTTACCATTAATTTAGCTGCGGGAGATTCTGAATCTGCTACTGAGAGTCAGAGAGAGAACTGTCTCTCAAATTAAAATCTCTGCGAGAGAAGAGACACATTCTGCAGACTGGCCAGTACGTTTTGATTTTGGTCAGTTCCAGTGTTCATTCAAGTGTTCTTTGGCAATATATAACCTCCAGTCTGCAGAAACTGGTAAAGTGTTCGTAGAGATCTCTTATTTTGTTCGTAGCAAAATTAATGTAAATATAGGGATTAATTCAAAAGTGTTCGTAGCAAAATTAATGTAAATATAGGAATTAATTCAAAATTGTTCGGAGAGAATATCCCAAATATCTCACATATTCTGCAGACTGGTATAACCTCATTGAGCATTTAAAATGATGCAAGCAGCAAACAGTTCTTTAACATACATATTTCACTCCGTTTTGGTCCGTTTCGGTGTTTCTACGCACCGGGTTCCAGGTACTGAGGCCAGACTGGAAAACATAAATTCTAACAAAGTTACTCCTAACTTCATGCATTCCCATTAGTGATGTTTATCATCACAACAAGCCCAATTGTGAAGCTTAAATGACTTATTTTACATTAGTTTTCACTGCGGAGTTGAAATTTATAAAATAATTTACTGATTTCTGCATTTTATTATTTTTTTAGGGTTAAAATGAGTAATTTTTGTTCATTCTAAATTCCTAACAGAGTTACTAGTCAATCTGAAATGAGTTATTATTCCACTCTGGTACTGAGGTAGGTACTACCTACAAACATATTTGGATAATTCGAATAATTTGGCTGATCCACCAACATTTCCAAAATTTAGCCACCAAAATGTACCTAATGGTAACATATGAATAATTTAATAAATACTGTCTGGTGACTGGTAATGTATATAATTTCATACCTACCCCTTCACAATTTGCATGGTGTCACATCTTACTAAGTTACAGTTACAGTCACACAGTGTTACATAAGTCACGCTTGAGACCAAACTCTAGTCTCTAGCTTCCCACTTTGGACAAATTTCCCTTCTTTTTTCATCCTTGTTCAGTTGCTCTTGGTCTCCCGAACCTTTTCCAGCTCCTTTACTTATCACACTCACCTCCAGTCCTCCACCGGCAAACCTCCATCCTCCTGAGTCCCTGACTTTCTTTCTCCTTTCACATCCCATAGCTACCTACCTAAACAGCGGACTTTAGCTACCTAGGTCCTACTGATGGATTATTGAATGACAACTCATGATGATTCGGATCTAATTAGGTATGTAGATAGATAAAAAAAATTTACCTAATGGGTCTATTTATCTTGATAAAACAGGTAGTTAGGTTAGGTAGATAACAACCTGAAGGCCTTGTTACACGGTGCGAGTAAACGTGCGAGTTGGCCTAACCAGTTACTGTAGTACAGCTACTCGCACAGTGTGACCGCATTAGTAAAGTAATTCTGTCATGGAAATTCAATTCTATGACAATTGAGCTACTGGCATGCGTGTACAGTGGGACAGCTGCTGTCTACTGTCACGACAGAAACTCGCACCGTGTAACAAGGCCTTGAGTCTGTCAGCCTCCAAGAGGATCAAATAGCTAACTACATGAAAAACAACTTGAAATATAACTGATAGGTAATTGACTGCATATCATCTTGTTATTCGCTTAAGTGAAAAAGTATTCAACTGAATTGCCTGAAATTTGTTGAAAAGATTATTCAATGTCCAGTGACCTGCTGGTAGAAATTTGGGAGCGACCCGGTCAAAGATCAAGGTCATGATCTTTAAAACTAAAAAAATTGAACCTTATTATCTACCTACATGAAACTTGGTGGGACAATTGGTCAATGTACAGAAACCATTTTGTTTGATTTTGGGAGTGATCGGGTCAAAGATCAAGGTCAAGACCATTTTTAACTTAATAACTCAAAAAGTATTTAACCAAATTGTCTGAAATTTGATGGGACGATTGGACAATGTCCAGGAACCATCTGGTAGAATTTTGGGAGCGATCAGGTCAGAGGTCAAAGTCATTTATAAGCCAATAACTCAAAAAGTATTGAGCCATATTGCATGAAACTTGTTGGGACGATTGTTTATTATCCACTTACCAGTTTATTGAATTTTGGGATAGAACGGATCAAAGCGGCGGCGAAGGTATGCGCTCTACTGAGTGCACATAATCTAGTTGTATATGTATATCATTACAATACAGTATGTCACGCGCTTTCGCTTGATCTCCGAAATCGATCGACTTCACTAAACTAACAATCTATCAATTTATATATATTATCGCTGCACGCTAGATAGATATATCAATTAAGTATATTATTATGTAAGTAGCTACCTATACATATATGATTTCGATGATTTGTGATGATGATTAATTATATTAATATAGTATTCAATTTATTGAGGACAATTCTAAAGATTTTCAAACATTTATTTATTATTTTGAGTTTATTTCAATGTGGTATTTGTTAAAAAGGTACCACACTTATTTAGTTATGTGTTTGTTTATAGTTACTTGATATGTATAAGTTTTTAATAAATTGTTCTGTCATTCTCTAATAAAACTATATTCTGAAATTTTAATGTTCATAAGGATACTTTTGTTCATGCTGTACTTTTCTTATAACATTCAGTTGCTGCCTAACGTACCTCGTTACTGTGAAGACTGTCAAATATATTCTCTCTAGCTGATTACCGTTGTTTTCTTGTCCACTCCTATTGTATACGCTATATAGATTTTAACAGTATTATGATTACAAAAAAAGAGCGATAAAAATGATTCAAATTGAGCATTTTATGATGAAATAAATTATCTTCAAAATGCAGTTGAATATATTTTAAGAATATCTTTTATAACTATACTACCACATGTTGAGAGGAAAAATCGAGTAATCCTGATATTTCAAGAGTTAATAATATAGACGTAATATTATACACAGCAGTCATGTGACCCCAAAATTAGTTGCACCCAAAGCGTCCACCCAAGATGAGTTAAAGGTCCTCTCCAGGCTCCGGGAAAAAAATGAGTTTATAACATAATGTTATAGAACTAAGGTCTAGGATCATTATTCTGCAAACCGCATACAATTCGGTTCAGTATATATTTTATAATTTGTCTTTAAAGTTTTTTAATACTCTGTGAGCAACAATTGAGCTAATCACTAATCTGATGCTCAAGAAGAAGATTGTACACTCTTTGTTTTGATTACAAATTTGAATTTTATAAACAAACCATAAGTTTTCGGCCTTTATTTTAGATATTAATTTTTTCATAAAGTATATGAACGTTTCTATAATAAGTTCATTTAATTTTATACCTTTACACGAATATTAAATGGATTTATTAAACCTAATACCTAGTTGACAATCAAAACAAATGGTGTACATTCTTTTTCTTCAGGATGAAAAATACTTAAATTAGTATGTCGGAAGTAAAATAGGTTTTGTAGAGTTTTGAAAATAAAAATCTTTAAAAGCATATAAAATTAAAAATATGCTACCAAATTAGATGGGGTTTGCAGCAAAATGATAAGAAACATTAGCCTCGTTGAATAAGGCAATAAAAATATTTGCTTGGAGAGGACCTTTAATAAATATTAGCCACTGACTCACCTAGTCTGCAGAATATCCAGCCTCACCACTTTGTCCTAAGTTTCAAGATTTGAAAATCATTATTTTGATCTGCCTCTCCCGTACGCTATACACATTCAAGTCGAATCTCAGACAGATGCTTATCTCGTAGGTAGGTACCTACTAACTAGATATCAATCTTTCAAAGTTCTTTTTTAGATAGGAAATATCAAACAATTATCAGACT